>JAOEHV020390379.1:0-10787 GCA_025447995.2 Isaurus tuberculatus | reverse complement strand
TCACATTTTAGGTAGTTGGTAGAGAGAAGTGAATGAGGATTTGGAAAGGAAAAAGTTTGAGCACGGATACCAAACCGCATGGCTCCGGCCAAACAGATGGAAGGTGTACCGGCTTTTGTTGGTTGACAATTTGCCATCCGTCCATTAAATTCACTAAATTCAAATTTCTCTAAAAAAACAACTTTCCCCCACAACTTTTCTCCTTCTTAAGCCTGTTAAAAAAATCTGGAAATATTTATGAGTCCTTCTCATTTACCGATCTATGTCCCTATAGTGGGGAATTGGAAGTTTCAAAATATTCACTGCGATATGATCAAAAACGTCTCGAAATTTGGCAAAAATGGCGTGATTGACCGGACTGCCCCCTTAAGTAACAACTTAAAGAAGCTGACGCCTCGAGCTTTAGCCTTTCGTCTTCCACTGACGCTTGCCAACTTTAGCTTTTAGGCACTACTTACGGCAATAATCAAAATAATCCAAGCTGAGTCAGGAGTTGTGTAAATAATTAACACGTGAAAAAGTAATTATTTCTTTCTCTCCCCTATCAATATCACACAAACACTACCGCTACTCAGTGTAACTATTGCCTTCGTTTTATTATCTGAGCCCACGTGTCGATAATGATAGAAACAATAAGGTCACATGTACCTTCTTCTAGAGTTTTCAAATTAACAACGCGAAAATTTTTAAGTTAAAATTTCTGGTAAGCTAGTATAAGATTATTTTATGTAAGACCGATTAAATTGTCTTGATGGCTTTATTTTAAAAAAGTTTCTCTGCTTTTTTTTTCTTTTTTTTTCTCTTTCTTTTTTTTTTTTGTTTACTTGCATATAAAATTGCTAAATAGTGCAAAATTGCGTTTCCGAACCGAGCTTTATATTTAGAAGTTGAAAGGTTGGTTAGATTAGATAAGAAAATAATTTGATTCTGAAAATATCCTTTTGCAGTTTCAATTTTTTCTTCAAAGATTTTCAGAAAAAGAGAAGCATCTCAAATATCGTTTGTAATCTATGTTGTCAGTAGTTACAAGATTAAGTAAAAATGACTTAGGCAGTAAAATCGTTTTCGGTTGTAGATGTTTTGTTTTTCTTGTTTGTCTGCAAGTTTTTCAGACGAGGGCAAAAATCCTATAGGCCTAGGTTTTCAAAAACACACATATTAACCCGTGCTCTGTGAGGCAAGGCAGTTATGGGAATCAAAACTGTCTTCAGAACTTCACTCTTAATTTCTATGCATGTTTACTAGAGCTTTTTTTATGTTTTCATGGTACATGGTTCCTTTATTTACTTTTTAAATCTTGTACTCAAATCTGAAGGATTATAGAATTAAGATTAAAGCACTGTGAACACATTTTGGAATTAGTGATATGTTTTCAAATTACTTTAAATCCATAAACATGTAAAATGTTGTTAATCCTAAGTGAGCCCCAAAGGCGTTATCACTCTTTCACCCTACACGTTTGTAAAGCTTTCTTTTTTTTTCTAAATTAAAATTTGTAGATGTGGTAAATAAAATAAACTTGAAACTTAAACTTGAACCTTGATCTTACCTTACTAACTGATATTCTGGTTAACGGGCTTTAACTGCACAAAATCACATTTTGGAACGAGGGACTGATTTACAAAACAGCTTCAATTTAGTCAACACAATTGAACACACTTGGGAATTAGTGACATTTCTCAAATTACTTTTAATCCTTTTAACTGCACAAAATAACATTTTGGAACAAAGGAACGAAGGTTTTCTAAACCGTGTCTTTTAGTGTCCAACTTATATATTTTAAGTAAATACTGGAGTCAAGAAGTTGGCACTTGTCTTCTTGAATCCACTTCTTTATTTTTTGCAATATCAAAAACCTTTGATTGAATTTTAGTGAATTATATTTGAAAAACACGGACTAACATTTTTCTAAAATTATTCAGCGTGGAAGGCTTCTTGACATTTTTCAGTTAACTTGAAGACTTCTTGTGAATATTAGAGATTTTATCATAGCAGTTTAAAATTCTAAGTCAATAGCTTTTGTCATAGATCCTGTAACTTTTGCAGTTGACCTACTGTATGTGATTCTTAAATCTTATTCCTCGGCAATCTAGAAGGTAGTCAAAAATATCATCTCTTTCATTAACTAAGAACTAATCTACCGTTGAACGCAATCTTTTCGAAACGGTTTAAAACTAAATAAACAATATAAAATTTTAACTTTTCCGACGAGTCATAAGGCCACGTGTTTCTGACGCTATCACATCCAATATCCATACCCAGCAACAAGTTATTTTTGTCAGTTTTGATCTTCATTAAATTTTCGAGAGATATAACTGGTCGTTTTAACCTCTGCGGAAAAACAACTATCAAACAAGGTCAGGCAGCCAAATAAACTTTGCCAGCCGGATCTAAAATAAGCTTGTAATGTTTATTTCGTCAACGGAAGAAAGAGGTGTAATATTGTTTATTTTTACTTTTGTCCTTTTGGACATTGCGAATACAATTATTGTCAGCAATCAAGTAAAACAAAACACAGCGCGTGCTTCGGTCATCAGAAGTAGCGCAAAAGCCATTTGAAGAAGTTTTTGATTGATAAAACAAGAAAATGAGAATGGGCATTCATTTTATTTTCTAAGTATCATCATGTTTAGTGACAGCGGGTGCATGTATCAAACATCTTCAAATAAAATTAAAATCAACGTAAGGTGACCTAAGCTATATAATAATTGGGTCTAACGAAGGTTTAGTCGACTCAAAGCGTCAACTCTTCTTGACTCTTCTACTCCCCATACTAAGAATCATAAAACTTAATTTTCCAAAGTATATAAAAACATGAAGTTAACATTACAATCCATATAGTTTACTCATTGATTAAAAAAAGCAAATGTTGTCATTAAAAAAATTCCCAGTTCATACCAAGCGTGTAAGCCGGGTGAAACATGATAATGAGGTTGGCACTACTGACATGCTACAAGAATGCGAAAAAAGAAAGATTCACAAACAAAAAATAAAATTAGGTCATCTTTCTATTGTTTTTTGTTTTTCCTACCGAATGTTTCATTAAAAGAGTTTTGCTAAATTCAGTTTTAATTCACAACCCTTAAAAGCTTTATGTCCCGGAGTTTTGACTTTGAGAGGTAATTGTCAAGCCTATTACAACAAAAATGCTTTTAACCATACTTGCAAACTACAGAACAATAAAAATTATATAATTAGTAAAACATATTCTTACATTTAGACTAAATTTGTTAAGTTGTTTTTCTTGGCGAAGGTGTAAAAAGGTTTTCAGCTATCTATTCAGGACAGTCTTTTAGCGTTTATGGTTGTCACTCATAATTTATTGTTATGCGAAGCAAAATGAATCTGAAAATAAAGAAACTCTTTAACAACTTAGCGATAAACTAAACTATTCAAGCATCATTGTTAGTTCATGACCAAGAACCTAAAAGCTGAATTGTTCTCAGTTTAACATTGCAAGAGTCAGACTTACTGTCTCAGTCGCCCCCAGACAGAGCCAATTTATACCATTGTTTAGTTAACACTTGGGCACACTTCACTCCTCTTATTTAGCAATTAAACCTTAAAACAACGCATAACAACAGTACTACAAATGTATTGGAAATATTCTAAGAATAGTTGAAAACAGGAGACTATAAATACACAAGTGGGCAGGGATAGAATCTAGAACCCGCTTTCAACTGGAGACAGTCATCTGAAAAAATGTCCACTCGATTGCCAACTTGCTCAAGATGCAGAAATCATGGCATGATAGTTCCACTGAAAGGACACAAACGTTACTGTCCCAACTTTAAATGTGTCTGTACCGACTGTTCTTTAATAGCAGAAAGACAACGAGTCATGGCTGCCCAAATTGCGTTGAGACGACAGCAAGATCGTGAAACGTCAAGCAGTTCTAAAGACACAACGGACGAAATTAAAAGGCTAAGCAACAACATCGTGAGAAAGCGAAATGCGGTTGATGCTCTTAAAGGTAAGTTGGAATTTTCTGAGCTTTGGCCTTCTGAGTGGAGAAAAAAAAACAAAGTTTCAAAGGATAGACGTATACAAGCGTTATTTCTGGTCAGCCGGTTGCCAAACTGCTAGACACTTAAAGCTTTGTCTTTTGTTAGTAAATCATAAAGTTTTACACCAAGTTAATTTTGAAGTTGCTAGTTTTTGGTGTAATACAAATAACGCTTAAAGCACCTTTCATGATTCACATGGTGATTAAGGCCACAAAAGAGTAAAAAGAGTACAAGAATTTCCTCTTGCTCTCCATGTTTAAACTTGATTTATCAAACAAAGAGGTACAAAAAATATGATTGCCAAGTATTTCATAAGAAAATTCTTATAGTTTTACGTTCTTTAAAGGCCCGTAAAAAAATTAAAACAAAAGCGTAAGCATTTAGGGTACACTTTGCTGTTAGTTCTTACACATTAATGCGTGGTTGGCGCAGTTGGTAAGATCTATGGCTTCCAACCACAAGGTACCATGCAGGTTCGATACCTCGGCTCTGCTGAAATGTGAACATTTGTGTGACCTTTTTTTCCGCCAAAGGTTACTCAGCTTTCCATCCTTACAAGGTCGGTAAATGAGTACCAGCTTCGGCTGGGAGCTAACCTGCGATGGATTAGTGTCCCGTACAGGGGGAGTCAGTGACTCTCATCCGCGTAACACTATAGAAATCGTAGATAAGCACCGGCCCCATGGGCCACTAGGCTCAGAAAAGGATTTAGATTTCATTTTTAAAAAAACTACTGTCATCAAAATGACACCTTTCTTTGTAATCAATTTTTCAGGTCGTTGAAATTTGAATAGCTCAAAATTTAGAGTTAAAGTGTCACAATTCTAGCACTTGTCAAAATATTTTTATTTTAACAGCCAATATTCAGCAACCACAAAGTGAAACTACTTCCGAACAGCAAAAGAGGGACGTTAAGCAAGAGATTGGAACTGAACGTCCGCTTAAGAAAGCAAAGATCGAGAAGAAGAATGAAACACAGTTTGAACGAGCGATTCACCCTACATCGGCTCTCTTTTTACCAGACTTTCTTTCAAATTTTGACCATGAAAGAACAATACGAATTCTTTTGAGGTTGTTTCCTGAAAAGAAACAAAGTCTTTTAGAAATGATTGTAAGAGAATACAAAGGAAATTTAGTCGAAGTTCTAGAGTTTTTAGTGCCAAACCACGACAGATTACGAGCTCTACCACCGCTCATAAACACATCAAGTCAAATACCATTACCGCCTCCATTTTTTCCCTCGAATTCAAACTTAAGAGGGTTTCCTTATTTCTCATTCTGACTTTTTAAAACACAATCTTAATGTACTTTTTTTTAATCTCAACTTTGTTTACTGTATTTTGGTTTCTATGAGTTTAATTAATAGAGCAGAAGAATATTGGTAATTAATGTCAACAAGAAGATGTCAATTTAAAGACTTTTCATAATTCAACAAGGTTTTAATTAATTATACCAAAAAGGAATAAAGTTTTTATTTACAGTTGTTTTGTATTTATCCTTTAGATCTCTTGATTTAGCTCCCTTCCTCTCCACCCCTTTGTTTTCCTGAAAAAAGTTGCTGCGTTATTTCAAACATTTTTCTCGCATTTATATTCTTGCGTGAGTAGGTTTAGATTCAATATAGCTGTTTTAATAAGTAATTTTCATATTAATTAGGTTGAATAGTAAGCTTACTTTCAAGTTAGACACAAGTTTAAACACTAACAAGAAACCAAGGTTTGAAATTCATCTCTCTAAAATGGATTTTTTACTTTGGCGTTTAATTGAAGAAACATTTTCAAAAGAATTACAGCGTGTCATTTTCTTAAAAAGTACGTTTTAAAATTTAAATAAACGTTTAAAATTCATTGTCCATCCTAAAAGGGGTGTTAATTATAAATTTTAAACGAAATAAAATGTAGCCGGGAATTACTTAGAAACTACTCAAGACCACATGCAAGTAGCAATTATTGGATTTTAATGATTCTGTATCAGTTAAGCAGCTTTTTCAACAATAAGCGGTTACGCTTTTCGAACAAAACGCTTTCCCTTCCTACTTTAGCAGCACAAATCTTTGTGATATGTAGGTAGTGTCAATGTTTATGCTTTTATTTCCAAACGAAATCTATTAAGAATTAAAAAAAAACATGAACTTTCGTTTTAAAACACAAACCCCTTGTCGAATAAACTAAAAACAAATAGATGTTGAATTAAGTTTATTTAGCACGTTCTTGCGTGAAGTATGGCTACCTGATTTCCCAAGAGAATGGGTTACGATTTGAACGGTAAAAGCACGAGATTTGGAGTGAAGGTTGATTTTACGAACGGACAAAAATCGGAGATCCTGGAAAAAATAACGCTGGAGTAAGGCTGAGATCAATAACTGTCAGCCCAAGGCCAAGGATTTGAACCCGCATCGTCGAATATACGAATAATGTCCATTACCAACATCAGCTTAACTCCCAAAACTGACTGATGACGCGGTCTTTTTCAAGGTTTCTTCATTTTTTCCACCTAATTGAAATGGACTGAATAAGGGATAAATGTGCAACATTCCTTCATCGAAACGATTGCGAGATCAAAGAAATTGAAGGAAGAGACAAAACAATACCTCTTTAGAACTACTGACTACGTCATCAAACCAAAATTCGTCACCAGTCTTCAGAGACATCATTTAGGCCTTTTTAGTAATTTTGCGCAGTAAAATAAAACAGGTTTTTTAATTTCTTATCTATTTTTCATTACATATTTCGGAATCAGGGTGTTTCAAACTAGCGATCTATGCAAGAAAAAAAATTCATATGCACTTTAAAGTGGAGAATGGTTTGATTAAACAATCAATTGTTTCAGTAAGAATGAAAAAAAATGGGGGAGAATTTTGAGGGATATGTTATTTTTTTGTATGAACAATTGGTTAAAAAACTTTCTTGGAAAACTAAATACAAGGTTGTTGCAATTGCATCAAATTATATATTTTACCTACACTACCCATTCAACAACGACTAACAGCTAACAACTGGTATAGATACAGGGGCCTGTAGATAGGCGAGAACCTCAGTACCAGTTTATTATTACAACGAGGAAGTTTCTTGTGGTACAAGAAACGGCAATACTTCTTTACACATGTTAATTCTGTCACCGTCTCAAACGACCAAAAAATTTTACTTATGTTCATTCTTAGATAAAACTCCAGGGAATCTGCTAAAATTAATATTTGAAGTAAAGGAAAACCTAGCACGACACCGCCGGATACGAAAACCCAAACCACATTGTGGAACAAGGGAACGTATGTATACCCCCACCTGGTGGTAGTAACAACCTGCGGTGCCACCAACTCTGGGGGCTGAGGTCCTGATCTAATGGTTGAAGCGCAAAAATTAATTATAAAGTTAAAAGAAGTGAGATAACGCTGAACCTAGCTAGAATGATTCAAACTTCCCGCCTAAGCCTATATATATCTACTCGATACCCATAATCCTCAACCTTGCTCGGACCCAGTCATCTGGTCCGTGCGCGTGCCTGTACAATAACTATTTCTGCCTGCACTGTCAGAAATACCATTTTTTGTGACTGTAATGCAGAATCGTATTTTTTAATAGCGAGTTTCAAAGTACGGGCAATTTAAATCGAACGCACATCATAATCTATGATTATTACATGGTTTTCAACATTCTTTTTGTATTTTTATTTCTATTTCTTACACAAGCCATTTTGTATGTGGAAATAATTTTTTAAAAACGCTTATTTTTATTTTTCAAAGCATCCCACCAGAAGCTTGAATTATCATAAAAGTCTAAGTGCTAGTAACAAAGAGACAGAATATATTAGAAATCGTCAAAACAAAGTTCACTCTTAAAGCTAAGTGTTATAACAAAATTTCCATAGTTTCTTTGTTTTTGTTTTGTTTTGTTTTTACAAAAGCTAATTTATACAACAAAGTTGTGATCGTTATAGGGACATACAAAAAAATATTCATAATTCCTCGCAAGTTTTGAAATGTTAGCACTACCCAAGGAATAAACTCGACAACAGCGATTTTTTAAACGCAAAAGATCAACCAAAAAAAAATTTTCCTTAGGGCTTGACTGTCAAGGTCAGGCATTATACAGTCAAAATCACCACCTTATACTTAGTTGAGCAGAGGAAAGAAAAGAATTTAAAATATTATTTGATTCACTGATAATCAGGATGTTAAAACTCTGCCAGTTGAAAGGTCAATTGTAGGTCGAGTTATCGACCATCTAACACTTTCGATTTAAAATTACGGTTGAAAAGAACTGCTACTCCGCAACTACATTGAACCAGAAATAGATAAGAAGGGACCCATCACTTATGTTAAAAAATAACAGGAATTAAATTCTTGAAAAATAAAACTAAATAATACTGACCGAATTATCTGATAATTTCACTTACCTTTGGGTTGAATTCACTAGTTTACACCTTCAGCAGTACCGGGTTGGGCAATATTTCCTTCCTGCCGTCTACATTAATTTTGTTTTGTATACATTCTATACAGAAAAAGAAACAAAATCTGTCATCCTGATTAGTGTGCCTTGTGTCCCTTTAAACACCTTTAAAAAGAGATGTTACCGGTCAGTCAATATCAGAGCAAGTTTTATCCAGTTTCTTGTTTCGACTGATTTGCTTGCGTTTCTTGGTAGCGGGCTGCAATGACGTAGTCGCAACCATTTTGAGAAAGAATGACTGCTTGACGTGAATCCTTTTAAATTGTAAATGTTCGAGAGCTTCATACTTAACGAGCACACATATTTCCATGTTCTTACACTTTTAATGACCCTCTATTCTGTTTTCGCAATGCAAGTGGAATGACAATTTGCCTAATGAATATTTTAAGACGTAAACTGTACTGCAATAACACCAATTTGAATTTCACACCTGAAGAAGGCTGGTTTGGCTAACCGAAATATAGTACCTTCTTAAATTTTATATACGTTTTGTTGAATTTTTGATTTATTAGTTGTTTAGAGCGCGACTGAAGAGCTAGATGGGTAGGTATAAAGAACCGTTAAGGCTTCAAACCCTGGATGGCGTTAAAAGAAAGGAGCACTGGTACTAGAAAAGAGGAGAAGGACCGGGGAAAGTAGGAGCGACGCGAAGGAGGGAGCTAGAACTGGACCTAACGTTTAAAAAGAAAAACAAAGGTCTTCAATCAACAATGCAAGAACTTCACCTCAATTAATTTTAAGATTCATATATTCAGATATTCATTCCCGGAGAAATGCCTCGGACTTAAGAATAAATATTGAGGTATATACATTCATAATGAATGTAGGAGTAAGTGAGGCAATTTTACGCCGGTGTTTAGAGTTGTGCAAAGAGCACAACCTGCTGGCAACGTCGGTGAAATGCCAAATATTTACATAAAATTAGTTAAATCAAATTCCTGTACGTGACCATACATAAAACTACTGAAACATTCAAGCTCAAGCTTTCCGTGTAATCCACTATTATTATCTTTATGGCAGTGTTATATAAATCGAGCGTTATTGGCAGCTGGATATTGTCCAGAAGTTTTTTTCAGCCCCTTAAAAGTACCATAAGGCGGTCCTGGAAATAGGTTTCAAGGATCTTGATTTCGGAATCCTTCCTTAAGGTTATAGATCCCAGTGTACTTGATCCTGATTCTTAATATCTTAAGTTGGATTTCGGATTCCAGGTGAGAAAAAGAAAAAAAAATTATTGACTTCCTAGTTTTTCGAATATTGTACACAGTGCAATTTTGTTTTGCACTAAGTGATGAAATCTAAAATGCCCTTAGAATATAATACAATTCCCTGTATAAATCATGCTTTTCTCAGAATTTTTAATTGCTCTGACGGAGGGCTAAAGCTCGAAATGTCAGCTTCCCACTCTATTAACGGTGATGACTAACCACTTCAACTTGGTGTTATTGATTATATCACGTGATGTTCGAAAACGCTTTATTTAAACTACAATAAATTCCTCCATTAGGCCAATTCATAATAAACATAGCCTATTTTACCAACAAAATAGTTAGGATATTGCTCCTTTGTGGCATAGTTGAGTTCACAGTTTGCTAGAGTTCTTTTCATAGGTTGTGTTGGGTAACGAAAATTGAATGAAACACAAATTCTTCTCATTTCGACGCACTTTCTAAAGCAGTCTGTTAGATCCTTTACTCGGTAAATCTTAATCGTCTTTCTGAGTAGCATATGATCCTTGTTGCTGATGTCTGATATGAATAAAGGAAGTCGAATTGGAGCGAGACCTAAAAAGAAAAATTGTAAATTACTCTTTAGTTTATTGGCAACTTAATTTAAATCCGGTTTGATTATACTGTGGTCTGCCGCGCAGTAACCGTGCGATGGGCTTGTGCATGCTTGATGAGTTGGAATATAGTGAAAAGAAAATTTTTTTAAGGTTTCTGCTTCGCAATTGCTTAAACAACCTACTTAAATCCGCGAAGATGATTACAACGTCAATGCCAAATTATCATGGTACAAATTGATTGAGCCACTAAAAGTGACCTGCTAGCTCCAAACAGCTGTGGCGTCATAGCTCATGCAGTTAGTAAGAGTGCTGCGCCGGTATCGCAGAGGTTCCTGTTGAAACCTGCTTTTTCAGGTTTCTCATTGGCAATTTCTTAATCGCGGAGACCGTCACAATGTCGCTGCTAAATATTGAGTACAAAATGCATCACAAAGTTTGTTACACTACTTTGTTGTTGTTGGGCGGACGCCGAGTGGTTGGCGCAGTTGGTAAGATCTCTGCTTTCCAACCACAAGGTCCCCAGTTCGATCCCGGCAGTTTGCCGAGATT
>JAOEHV020390278.1:0-10787 GCA_025447995.2 Isaurus tuberculatus | reverse complement strand
GTCTGTTAAGGTCGTCCCGAATTTACACTAGACGACCTTAAATAAAACTGTTAAGGTCGTCTGGACAACTTAGTCGTTTTCTAGTATAAAAACGGCCAATTAGACTCACGCTCACGTTATATAAAGGCGCGCGAAAATTTTCTATACATGTTTTAAGCCTGATTAACGCTCGAAACGTCAGCTTCTTCATCTAATGTGACTATATACATTTCAACGAATAATTATTTAAATACTGTGGCTGAAATTTTCATTTATTTTTTGTTTTTACTGAAAACTGGTTCACTACTTTCTAGGACAAAATGAAACTTTCAATTTACGCGTTACTTTATCTCGGGTGGCAAGAACCAATCATGCAGGCTGTAGCTTTCATTATTATACTGAGCAGCGGTCTGCTGGAGCATATAGATTAGCTGTTCAAATAATTGGTACTGAGAGCAGGTTGATATTTTACGTGTGATAATAATAATAATAGTAATAAAAATCTTTATTTATTCACGGGGAATTCATCAGCTAATACAAGAAGAATAAAATGTATTTTAAAACCTTTCCCAAACAGTACAACCAATTTTAAAACTGTACTAGATGCTATGTGACGATGGGAGGCGATTTAGGCGATACAGGTTTTCGAACTTAAATCCAAAGTTTAACTTTGTAAAAATGTGTTTGAAATATTTAAAACATCTCATGCCAGCTACAGTGTCATCCTAATCTTGCAATGCTGCCTGCAATCTAAATTTAATTATTTTTCTTGTGCTTTAAAGTTAGTTACAAAAACTTTACTTCATACAAACAAAATGTAGAGTGTTATCCCTTTTCATCATGCTCTGCCGTAGCACTTGAGTTTTCCAAGTGTATGGTAACCTTCCTCATGAGATTGATCTACATCGCCAAACCGGAGCTGTGTGACAGGTAAACTAGGTTTGTCGGTCAGCAATCCGCTGCCTTGACGCCAACCGGAATCTTGGCCGTTACAGTTACAGACTCCTCCCCCCTGACAGGTGTTTGTCATTCCGCATGCGCACTTCCCGCTACCTGGAGTCGCACCTCCCCAGTAGAACATCTTGCTTCCGTCACGTGAAACCCACCATGCATATTGGTCTTTAATATATGAAATGTCATTCCTACATTCGAACTTAATGAACTGTTCACAGTTGCTTGAGACTTCAGTCAGTTTGGCCAGCTGAGCAGGTGATGCTCCAGTGTAAGTTACGTCCTTAGAGTAACAGCCTTTGGGCTCACATCCTTTGACGTGCGTCCTGGCCTCAGCGTTGTGACTAATAACAGTAACACCAACTCCGCTTTTATCATTCATGTCACAGTAAACAGTAAACGGAGCCTGGCCTCCCGCTCCGTCGGGGTCAATGACGTAATTCTGTGATCTAGATGAGCTGTCACCAGCCTTGATATCACTGCATGATCGTGGTAGTTTAACAGCTACTAATGTGGTAGACTCAATTGATCGAAAGCGATTTCTGGCTCTACATATGTATAAACCAGCATCTTGACTGCGCACTGCACGAAGTAAAAGAGAACCATCGGGATAGTTGACATGGTTTGAAGTTAACGGACTTTTTTGCCGCCTCCAGCTTACCAGTATCGCACCTGTTGCAGTACAGTTCAGACGAACAGTCTCTCCATAATTTACTGTCAACGTCTTGGGTGGCTTACGCGTAAACTGTAGTTTTGGTAAAATTGTGATTTGTGCATGTTTTGTGTCAGTGTTTAACAGATTCTTTGCTTTGCAAAAATAAACTCCTCCGTCGCTTTTAGTTACCTTCGTTATTTTGAGTTTTCTTCCTTGTTGACTTACATCAATGTTCTTCGAAAGAGGACTTGGAACTTTAGACCACGTGAGAACTGGTGACGGCTCGCCAGTTGCACGGCAGTACAACAGCAGGTTTTTACCTTCTTCGACATGAGTTGATATTGGACTTAAAGTAATTTTTGCTCCAACTGTATAAATGAAGAAAAAATTGATTAACCACAATTTTACAATTTTTGGTAGCATACTGGCTTGTAAGGGTCTCTTTGATATTTATTGGTAGGGGGAGGGGGTAAAATTTTCAAAATTAAGTGGGTTAACGTTAATAAAAATGCCGAATTAAGGATGGAAAGTATACCTTTCTAATGACTCTGATGTGAGGAAGGAAGGGGGTATTTTTTTGTTTTTTGATTTTTTTTTCATGATTTGGGGAGTACAATTTTATATTTTGTTTCTTTCAGTTTTCAATGTGCGTACATGGACAGAGGGTCTCAATGGGGTTAACCGTTAGCCGTAAAACGGCCAAAATATTAACCGTTAACCGTAAAAGCCACTACCCCATTAAGACCCTCTGGACAGTGTGCGTTGACTCAAACGTGCATGTTAACTATTAGGGAAAATTAGCCCTCCAATTTAAAACTTAGGTGGAATGCAGTCCCCCAGCCGCCGAGCTTCCTACACCGGTGTACATAGAAAGAATTTATGGACAGAAAAAAAAGCTATGCGGATGGATCTAAAGATCATAGTTAATTAGCTTTATAAAGCCTCATAAATGGCAATCTAGAGATACTTTGACTGTAGATTGATCATTGTGTCAATTGTTATGGACGGTGCTGGCGTTTACCTCTCAAATTTAAAGCTCACATTATAAGGACTGCATTTGCATCTGCAGCAAAACGAAACCGTGTTAGCTCAAATCAAAACCACAGCTTCTTAGTCCTCCGCCAGATAAACCTGCTTTGGAACAATCTTTCTAAACCTGTTCCTCGCCATTTTAATTATTCTAATCTCTCTATATCTCCAATTTTGTTGCGTTTGGTTTATCTTTAGTTAACGGCGACAACGCCCATCGCAAAAGAAATGCCGCTCATCCACTCTCTTGGAATTCATAATTCCTGCGGAATGAACGAAGGCTTCTCTTTTAATTAGTTTGACTTATTATCTTTCCTCTTTTTAAATACAATTATCATTAATTTTTTCTTGCCGCTTCTTTTTTGCTAACCGCCAATTTATTTCAAAAATTTTTTTAGCCCCTACTTGCTTTCTTCTTATCTTCCTATCTCTATTCTTACCTGTTTTGTTTAATTTTTTGTTCACAGCAGTTGATGTTATTGCAACATTACTGGTAATACCGCGGCCTTTCACCCTTGAACCCCCATGAGGGAGTTAAACGCTATGTTTCTTTATCCTCTTGCTCAGCCTCTCATTATTGTCTTATATTCAAACTGGCCCAATTTCCTTTTGGCATTCTCCACCTTTTTTTATCTTTTATTGTTTTATTCAAACTTTCTACACACCTTCCCTACTTTTACTTCCTTTCAACTGTTTACTTCCTACTTTACTCCGACGAAGGAATAACGTCAAAAACGTCAGTAATCTTTCGTTTTAATTATGGTGGAAACCTTTAATCTTTTTTAACAACTGTTTCTACTTTTGAACAGTCGAGTTTTTTGATAGTGTTTTAAGCAAGGTTGTAAGTGTAGAGTGAACACCTAGCTAGTAATATGATGCATGATTATTGTTTTCGTTATTCCTCCTGACTTTATGTGTCTCTTGCATTGGTTCCAAAGTCTCATGTTAGCCCAAAAAAACTGGCAACAAAGTACAATTAGAAAATCAGTTGAGACTTAACTGTATGGTAAAGTTTGTTTCTGTTTCTACCGGAGAATTAAATGGCCTCCAACTCTTTTCTCATTTCTTCTCTTTCTCACAGCTTTATTTAGTCAGTTGTCGGTAAATCCAAATCAAACTTCACCTTACAGCTGTCCCGTCTAATTTCTAATTAACTACTATTTTAGTGTGGTAGCATACCTTGCACGCTTAAAGAGACGGAAGCGTTTGCTGATCCAAGAGGGCTGTTAGCTTTACACATGTACATTCCTTTATCACTAGACAATACCCCCCTGACATGAAGAGTAGCAGAAGCACGTGATTGACGTCGAATGTTCACGTGTTGTGGTAGAGATGACTTGGGTTTGCTCCAAGTGACGTAAGGAGTCGGATTACCACCAGCTGTGCATTGGAATACCGCTGATCCGCTTTGGTTCACAGTCATAGAAGGCGGGGACACAGTGATGTAGGGAGCTGAAATCGAGTCTCCTGGAGGTCCCTTGTCTCCTTTGGGCCCTTTTTCTCCTCTGGGACCCGGTGGACCAGTTGGTCCTTTTAGGCCAGGGTTACCTCTGGGCCCTTTTTGTCCTCTAGGGCCCGGTGGACCAGTTAGTCCTGTTAGGCCAGGGTTACCGATAGGCCCTTGTGGTCCTCTAGGCCCAGCTGATCCATGTTTGCCTGGTCGACCTCTCTGACCCGTTTTTCCTAACTGTCCTGGGTACCCTCGGTGTCCCTGCTTTCCCCGCTTGCCCCGCCTTCCCCTGTTACCTTTTGGTCCCTGAATGCAGTATTTTTTATCATTGGCGCACACCTGGGTCTTGATAACAAGCTGAATCTGTCTTTTGATCTCACTGATAACAGCAGGCGTCATTGTGTTGCTATTGTTAACAGTTGCACCAGTGTTGCTACGTTTTACTCGGTTAACACCTGTAGACAAAGAACAAAAGTTGCAGTCACGAGAAATCATTGCCAATATAATTTCACTTTGTAGTCTCTGTAGATTTTTTAATTTTGTGAATTGTTATCTCTCCAATGATAAACTTTGTTAACAAAACACAAGTGGGCCGTAAGACAAAATGAGTAGTTAAGCAGGGCCGGAGCCAGACTAAAAATTTAGGGAGGGGGAAAAAAAATTATTTTTTTGAGAGAAGCGAATTCAGAAGTTACCAAACTTACCTAAAAATACCTTTTTGCTCGTTTAAGTTTTTTTAAAGACCAAGTCAAAATTTTTTTACTGGTGCCGGTAGGCAACGAGTCTAGTATTCGCCTCGTTTTTTTTTTGTCACGAATTTCCACGCATGCGAGATTGCAGCTGATGAAAGCTCACGTGAGCAAACTACAGTTGCTTGGAGACCATTTTTGGTCAAGAGAAATTCTGAAGTTTCTGATGACTTTACAGTTAAAGCTTTAGAGTTAAATTTTTCGAAATGTCAAGCGACTTTAATTTTGTGTTTGAGTAACGTGATCACCTCTGCAAGCGTGAGAAGACGGTCCGTTTCGCAGTCGATCGCGACAGGATGTTTACAAACTGACAAGCGGGTATTGAAGCTAAGATAATTTTTGTGGACTTTATATACTTCTTCACAAATCGCCTATTTTAATTTTGAAGTATTGGACAGTCGCTGGTAGGTATTCGAATACGTTTCAATTGTATTGTTTATTTTGAACTGATTGATATAAAAAACTTAATTGCAAGCGATAGTCAAATAGGCCCTGTGGAAAATTATAGGAACTTTTAAAATTTTCATTATATGTGACATTTCTGCAAAGCTATTGTTTTGTGCAAACATTGATGGGTTCCTTATTTTAAATATGTTCTCTGTGGCAACTAGTATAGCTTAAAGTATAGCACCAGGATAATACAATAACCAGCCAAAAATGTTCCAGTCTTAAGATTTAAGTACCTTAAAGATTTTTAAGTTATTGTAAGTTTACAACTTCAAATTTCTATTGTGGTTGATTTTAGAGGAAGATGAGGGGTTAGGAATTTAGTTAGGAACTGAAAATCCATTCTGGCAGTCTGAGTTTGTCAACGTGCTGAGATTTTGATTTGACTATTTTACATGCTCTGGCTTGAATAGGAGTTTTACCCCACTGCTCGGAGTTCCATTGTTAGGAGTTTAACATTTCTCAGAGTATAAGTTAGGGTTTGGGCGAAGATTATATTCCTGTAGTCCTTTGCTGATGTTTGACTGATCAAGCTAAAGCATGGACAGTGGCCAAAATACAATCTGAGCACAATGAAAATCTCAGACCGGCACGAGTCAAAGCTACTTAGGAGCTTCTTTTTATTAGTTTTGTCTCACCCCATAGAACTTCCCCCTTTTAAAGGAGAAAACTTATCTTTTTATCGTTAAGTTTAACTGTTTTACTACAGGTTGAAAGAACTCGTGGATTTTCTTATTTATACTTTAATTAACAAATACAAAGGAACAAACCAGGCAACAAGCGGACAAGTCTTTATGATGTTTCAAGATGTTTATCCCAAACAGTTTGATATAGTTTTTTAGACGCAATGTTGCAACAATCTCTTGACTCAAGCCCTGTGAAAAGCTTACCTACAGGTGTATGATTGATATATTATTACTTTCATTACTCTTTTATTCTGAATTACAGTAACAAGGAAGAATACCGTTAAACTAATTCCTTGATGAACTTCCTGAAGATGAAAGGATGTTGTGCTACAGCTTTACAGAAAGTGTTCTAGCGATGTAATAACTTTTGAAAGTACATTTTAAAAATTAGATTAACTAATTTTGTATAACACTGTTGTAAAGTATGGCACGTTTAGTAATGAGGGAAAAAGAGTAAACAGAAATACACTTAAAAAACAAATTAAAAATTTTAACTTCTTAAAATCCCAACTAGATTTACATTCCCTAGGCTGCAGTGCAGACGCTTGGTCCCAGTGCCAAATTTACAGTCAACGCAAAATTTTGATTTCACATTGGGCAACGTCTCACGCAGATTGGATTTTTTCGTAGTTTTAATGTATCCCTAGCACAATGATTTTCTTTAAAGCTCGGTTTCTTTGATTATTAAAATAAAACTGTCGAAACATCAGCTTCTTATTTCGTTTTATTACTTGAATGGAACTAAAACTCAAGTTAAGGAATACGTCTTTTATCACAAACTACAAAAACACTGTGAAATAATCATCACAACTATATGTTCATTTTATGAAACAGAAACCTTAAAATATCACCTTTCAACGGAATTCTGGCACATAACCTGTGCAATACCTGTGCAGCGTTCTCACTATCTAACGCGGTTTCCACTTACAACTTTTTGAGCGAAAAGCAGAAAAAGTTTGCACAAAGTAAACTCGCTCGTGCGCATTGCGTGAAATATCATTTCTCAGCGAAAAAGAACACTTCACCGAAAAGTAGAACCAAGACCAACTTTATAGTATTTGAACTTTCTTTCGCGCGAAACAAGGGTTGAATTCCAATGAATGTGTTGTATTAATAACGTGTTTGAAGTCTTTCAACATGACGTTCAGCTACATTATAAGCGAAGGACATTCCAGCACAAACTTGAATCCTATAGAACTATTTCATTTATTGCAAGAAGCAGGATTGTAGTTTCGGCAACCTGCATGGAAACTTAATCTTTCAAGATGAAATTTGAAAATTAGACTTTCTAGCTTCTTTATGATTTTTTTCAAAAATTCTGTGATAACTTCAAGTTATGCACTAAAGTATAGTATTCACCCTTGTTCTTTCTATCTGCAAATATTTGACGTACGCACGCAAAAACGCGTTTTTTTCTTGCTTTATTTTAGTTTTATATGCTCGATAGAGCAAAAGTGTTAGCAGAAGCTGTCTTCAATTAGTGCTAAGTTTATAGAATTTGAGCGCGCTTTTTCGATTTTTATTGGAAACGGAACTTGCAAATTCATTCCGCTCTCGAAAAAACTCCGCCCGAAAAAAATTCGCTCAAGTGGAAATCGGTTAGAAACACAAGCGTTCCTGTGTGTGATGAATCTGTACTTGAAAATTGGGTATATATCACTTTTGTTTTACATCAACATTGCAAGTAAGAAGAAAATATTATTCTATTTGGCTTACCGTTGTTATTATTAGCATTTTTGTCAAAACGGTTTCTGTCGTCATTACCAGTGCTACTTTCGATTTCACCTATCCGTGATTTACCTTTGGTAGCTGAAGTATATTCCCACCACAAACTAAGATCTGTAGGTTTTTCATCATGTCTAGTTAGCAATTGCTGATAATGAGGAACCTTTTCTTGTGATGTTAACTGTCTTACAAGGCTTTCGATAACCTTATCTTGGCTCTGTAACTTTATCTCAACATGCAGAAAACCAAAGCAACATAAAATGGAGAAAAACAAAGCCAGCCAAGACACGGCCGACTTTCGCTCAGGTGTAGATGATTCCTTGTTCATATTTGAACTGACGATACATTCAACACCGCTCATAAAGTATGATGGAATTTTAAGCCAAACTAGCTTTTCCTTCGCTGAAGTGAAACAACAATCCAGAACCTTTGTTGTATATATATTTAACCTTTAAGGCGGAAACGACGTAATAGTAATTCTCCAAACAATACATTTCAAACTTTCAGATACATTTTTTATCGTCCAGAGTTGTTTTATCTGATCAGTTCTTGTTTATTTTTAGCTTATTTTTTTCTTTTATTTGCATTATGTAAGGAGAAGTGACATATTGATGTATTTCCTTCAGATGAAAAGTTGTTGTGCTACAGCTTCACAGGATGTATTCTGGCGATGTGTCTCGACATAGTTGTATCTTACCACGTATTTATCATAAAAGCCAAGATAAAACACTGATTAAATTGTAAACATCTTGTAATGAATCATCTGAAGTATTTTTAAGCGATCATATTACGAACAAAAAGGTAACGTTAGGGTCAGAATGAGGGACTGTTGCATTTATCGTTATTGTTTTGAAAACTAAATCATAACGCGAACCTGTGGAGTTTTCATTTCACTTTTTGGTATCCGAGCAGAAATAATTTGTTTGCTGCTGTAAGTGCATTCATAAATAGACTCATTTTTGGCTGTGTGTTTTTTTTTCAAAAAAAGGAGGAAGGAGGGAAAGGGGAACTAGAAATGGGGGGGGGGGGAGGGGAAGGTGAAGAACCCAGCAAAGGAAACAAAGTATCTGCACCTTTAATTCCAGCTGTGTGGTTAACGCAGTTGGGAGATTAATGCTTTCCAACCACAACTTCCCGGAGTCGATTCCTTGGCTCTACTAAAAACGGATTATTTAGCTTCTCATCCTTAAAAGGTCAGTAAATGAGTACCAGCTTCGGCTGGGAGCTAGCCTGCGATGCCGATAGATTACTTTGTCCCGTCCAGGGGAAGTCAAGGACTCTCATCTGCTTAAAACTACAGAATAAGGAGATAAGCATTGGCTTCGATGGGCTCGTTATAGGATTTACCTTTCTGCAAGTAGCATAGAAATGTTTCAAAACTGAGATATTTTAAGAGGTTTTTTAAAAGATATCGGTGTATTGAAATAGTGGCTTCGTAACTCCAGCAGTTTGTTTTTTAACACAGTCGGAGCGAATCCTGTACCTTTGTCGTAAACCTTCTGTTGTTTTCGTCGCAATGTTTACTATAAGGCTGTCAATGATCATTGAAACCTCTTCGCAAAGTACTATTAAAATTCTAAATTTTTTTGTCTTAAAAGACTAGGAAGAACTGATCTTTACAACGTAAAAAAGAGACGTGGAGACGAGTGTACGATATTTCAACTGGCCATTACCAGTCTCTTCAGGTTTAATAGGATAATTTACTTACAGCTTTTTAAATTTTGTAACTTTGTTTAAAACTGCGGGCACGTTTGACAATGAGGGAAAAAGCGTGCGTGGAATTACGTTTAAAAAAAAAATCCTAATCACGCTAGCGATCTAAATTGGTAGTTCCCCAACTTGCTTTGCGTACCAACCTTAGGAGCAACATAGGACAACTCACGCGGAGTGTATTTTTGTTTTATAATTTTAGTGTATACCCGTCGCCATTGTGATCTTTAAAGTTCGGTAGCTTTGACTAAGTGAAAATGGTCGAATTATAAGTTTTTATTTGTTTTATTTTCTGAGTGGAATTAAAACTTAACTTTTAAATACATGATTACAAACCATTTTTTATTGTCCAGGGTTATTTTATCTCAATATATATCTGATCAATTCCTATTTCCTGTTGCTTATATATTTTTTTCTTTTATTTTCATTATATAAGGAGAAGTGAGATGATGAACTTCCTGAAGATGAAAGGATGTTGTGCTACAGCTCCACAGGATGTGTTCTGGTGATGTGTCTCGACACAGTTTGCATCTTACCACGTATTTATCATAAAAGCCAAGATCAAACATATTAAGTGATCATATTACCAACAAAAAAGTAACGTTGCAATCTGAAGGATGCTTCCCTCCTCACAAACTGCTGCTCTCATTCGAACAACAATTTTCCCCCTATGTTGGAATTAATTTTTCTGACGTTTAAATTTCTTCTCGGATATTTGAATTTATTCCCTGAAGATAGAATTTATTTCCCTGACGTTTAAAATTTTATGTCTGCAATTATGTTTATAGAACTGTTTCAATTTTGGCACTTTCCATAAAATTTGTTTTTTGCCACGAGAGTTTCGTAAACGTTCAATACACTGCGTACTCTTTCACGAAGGCAATTACAGTGTAAACATTAATCAACATGAACTCATCAGCTTGCGCCTGGTTCTATTTGAGTTACACTACTTTTTACTCGGGATACCCTACAGGGTGCCCGAGTCTAGGTTTACCTTTTCGTCAATATATCTTTCTATCTATCGTGTCGCGTTTGGGAAAATTACCCAGAAATCCTTGCGTACAGCTTTGATGAAAAAAAATCTACGCACGATGTTTTTCGAACGAAGTTTTGCACGGAGCGAGAAGAGTTTTGAGTTTTGTGAAAGATGTGGTCCATTGAACTTCTTGCACAGGCGCTCAAAATGCACACGCCGTTCGCGGTAGACATACATACACCAAGAAATGCCGAGTGTCAGTTTCGAAACGGTTTGATTCGCGAGCAAATGAAACTCAAATGAAGCTAAGAAGTTCTTGTAGACACTTGAAGGACTCGACTTGTGTTTATGGTTACCAAGACAAGTTTATTATGTATGTTACTATTGTTTTGTAATACTGAATAGTTTTATAACTGAGCTAAAGGCAAAG
>JAOEHV020390178.1:0-10788 GCA_025447995.2 Isaurus tuberculatus | reverse complement strand
GATTTCGTTGTTTTTATTTTTTTTTTCAAAATTGGCTTCAAAATTAGGGTGCGTATTATACACGGGTAAATACGGTACTTGATTCCAGTTCTGCATGGATTTAGTCACAGTAAATCCCTGTGTTGTGTGGATTTTGATGTATTCGATGTGAGATTTGTCACAGTTTATCTCTGTGTAGTGTGAAAAGATCGCACAACAAGAACAAATGGTTTCAAACTTTTTAATGACCATAAATAACTAAACATTGCTTTCGTTCCTTTAACCCGCACCACCCTTTAAAATCATTACGGTACTTTGAACTTATGGCGAGTAACAAAATAAAAAGAAAGTATTTCTATTGTTTTATTGTCTTCGTCTTTCGTGTCAAAATTTCTGGTTTTTGACTTTTTGCTCGGGTATTTGATAAAACATCCTTATTTTGTTTCAAGAACCAGTCATTGTAAATATCGGACATACAGTTTCTTGGTGCCATTGGACCACTTGTTTATACTTTCTTCCAAAATATGTCGTACAGTTTTTTGTTTATCACTCAACTGCATTTGTTGAAAATGTCCACTTTGGCTAAAACACATTCTTTTCCAGGCTGACGTGTTTTATCTCTTGGCAAAATGGTGTCTTGTGCGAAGAAACAGTGTTTCGTTTAATCACAGCTTTCCAACGATGTTAAATCATGGAAAACTTTGAATAATAACTAACTCAGTAATAATGTCAAGGTAAAGACTTCTTCTTATGGCCATTTAAACATGTCCAGAGACCCGGAGGACATAAAAGTTTCATTCCTCTTCTGTAAGGTACCAACCCACCGCGAACACGTAATCCTAACACTTTCTTTCCAAGTATATCCTTTAAGAAATTTTCTTTTGCAGGTTTTATCTCTCTTGTTGCAAAATTTGGCACCGGTGACACTTTCGTTGGTGTAACAGCTGTCAAATTTGGTTTAGTGCGTGGCCTGGCTTTTATTCTAAACGATGGAACGTTGTTAGGAGATTTAACTGCAGTACCTTTACTACTATCAGCGGGCAAAGAGGCTAAAAGATCTTTCTTGCATTCAGCAGTTGCTATCGTATCTTGCTTTAGTGAGGACGTGTTATTGGAACCATATACGGCAGGTGCGGTCAAATTTTGGGCCAGCCCGTTTGTTGGCGTAGTCACACTGGAACGTTTTACTGGAAGGGCCAAAGTTATACTAGCAGACGTCATGACAAAAAAAAGAAATCGCAAAACAGCACTTTGTTCCATTGCTGAAAAAAGATGGATAATGTTACAAACTGAAAGCTTAAATAATGTCAGTGTAATAGTTCAAACGTTCAATAAAACAGTAGAACAATGTCAGACATTATAGCGGGAAAAGAAAAGAGAAAACTTTGTAAACAACTTGATTTTAATAGACTCACTCTGAGATTAAAGGTTAGATAGTGCATAGGAAGAATCAAACACTATATGACGGAGTTGAACATTGTAACAGTATTAACAACGGAGCAAAGGATCACAAAAAACTATACAAGCTATTTAGCTCTTATAAATTCACTCTGTGAATATCAAGTTCCAGTTGTAGCTGTTTAATAAAAGCACTTTAAAGGTTAGACAGTAAATAGAAAGAGTCAAAATTAATACTATTATGGAGTTGAAGATTGCAACAGTGTTAGATAACAGAGAAAAGTATCACAGAATTTTAACTAAGCAAACTCTTTAGCTCTAATAAAATTTGAAATTGGTGATGGAATGTGCCTCACACGTCTTTTTAAAATAATCATGTAAAATTCTTGTACACAAATTTTCTTCGTGCAAAAGCAGTTTGTCTGGATTAGTAAATTCTAACATGGTGAGCTTTTCGTGACATCCTGTGTCACGTCCTTGATATGTAACAGGAAGGAATTGACATTGCCAAACCAGATGTTGAAAACTTTTATTATGAGTTGAACTTGAACTTCTTTTTCACTTAGTATCGTTTCTATTTCCAAACGTTGACGTTATTTTCAATGTGATTGGCCAAAAGCGTACTTTAATTACCAAATCATTCTTCTACCAATCACATTGAGCATTTTAAGTCAATCAACCAATCAGGATGTGAATTAATTTACTTTTGAGATCAGCAATAAACAAAAGCACAAACAAAAATCCCTTTTCCATTTTATAATTGATAATTCTATAGTGATTTTAAACATAATGTGGACGATAAACTTTTACTAATATACTGTAATAACAGTTGTACTTTTACCTGTGTGTATGTAGCAAAATTTCAAAATGTATTTGAGCACTTTGCGTTTGTAACTGCGCTGCCTTTCGTACTAGATGGAAATCATGTTTAGCTTTAATAATTCTTTTACGAAATCGTGCGATTTTAACACCAACTGGACAGTACTAAACATCTCTGAGCGTGAGTTAACTCACTAAAATTTGGACCCCTGCAAGATTCAGCATATAAAAAAAAGACATACTCGGCAGAAAAATTATGTGCTGGGCATATTCAGTACTTTTGTTTAGATTTCCCTAGTTCATTTTTCTTTTGTACTAGGAAAAATTTGACCTTTTTTCAGGTAATTTACATATTAGGCTCAATCGCAACAATTGTTGTAAATATTTAAGACGTTGGGCATCAATGAACCCGCTTAATATTGACTCGCTCCTAACGGCTCTGACTTCATAGCTTATAAGTGAGGAGCGCTGCTGATTTCGTTTTCAAATTTCTGTCGCTATTGATTAAACTGCAAACATAACTGCGAAGGTCTTCACAACTTTATTGATATCTAGTTAGGGAGTCAGTCTAGGGATGTCAGGTTGGTAGAGGTTATCACTCACGCCTCCCACTACGGACCCGAGTTCGTACCCGGGGGTTCGCACGTGGGCTGAGATTTGTCGATCTCAATCTGACTCCGGAGGTTTTTCGCCGGGATTTTCTTTTTTCTTCCCTTCATTGAATCGACTTTCACGCCAAAATCTGCGACCGCTTAATTTAACATGAGCCTCTGGCTTGGGAGATTGGGCAACCACTCCCTGCGCGTATTCATTCATTCATTCATTCATTCATTCATTCATTCATTCATTCATTCATTCATTTAATTCATTCATTAATTTTTCATTCATTCATTCATTCATTTAATTCATTCATTCATTTTTCATTCATTCATTCATTCATTCATTCATTCAATTCATTCATTCATTCATTCATTCATTCATTCATTCATTCATTCATTCATTCCTTTTATTCATTCATTCATTCATTTATTTATTTACTTATTTATTTATTTATTTAGCACTCATACTGACAAGCAGCACTAATCTGCAAAGAGGGTGTTGCGATGTCGCGAGGAGAAACTTTAAGCTCAAGATTTTAGGACCCTAAGGATCTCTGTCTTTACAAACTCATTGCTGTCGCTTTTCCCATGGAAAAAGTCGTAGGAAAGAAATCGTTGAAATTTAAGCAGGCCTCGAATTTTAAAAAAGAAAAATGATAATGAATAAATAAATAAACAAGAAAATTGAATTTTTTTAGATGCTTGTTCATTATTAGGAATATAATTTCAATAACTATTCAACATTTTAAGGACGTGACAGAAGAGAAGTGTCTGTAAAAACATTGTTTTCCTCAAATTTGTTGAATTTAAAACGTAAAGAACTTTTATCATAAACATTTCAGGCTGAAAATCCCTTTAAAATTAAAAAATCTTTTTAGGCTGAACTCAAAAAACAGTGGTTTATTATAAAAAGCATGTTTAGTTAACAAAAACGACGAGTAAGAAACTAAACAACAAACGGTATGATCTTTATGAGCAGTAGAGTTGGGCAGACTTACACTACAGGAAAGTCTGTCCAGCGCGAAACAACTTCACAGCACATATATGCACAAATATTGATTGATAATTCATAGAGTACTGTACCACTATAACGGTCAATATGAAAGCATACCAACCCCTGAATCGTTGTCCAGGTGATATATCCATTTCCCTATCTGACCAAAAATTTGGAAATATTCACTGGTTCTTAGTTCAGCCTAAAAAAAGTATTGGATAACTCCTGCGATAACTCATTGAGTTTTTATACAGCAATTCAGGGGCGGATCTAAAAGGGATGCAACATCCAATTATAGACAAGCGCAGCAGGCATAATTTCCTTTATTGGGGAGGAAATAGCCCTAAAGTTTAAAAAACGCATGCCCTTAGGGCTTACTTAACAAGCCGCGATAACAAGACATCATTTGTTGATGAAAATTTCGAGTCTTAGTACAAATTTAAAAGGGAAAAGATTATATATATTGACCCTGAAATAAACAGCGAAGGACGACAGGAGAGCCCGCAATTTTTCTCAAACGCGTTTCACCCTCATCAATTTATCTTGTTCGGCCGCTAGTAAGAAATTTCTAGAACCGTTCTTTCTGTGAATTTTTAAATACAACAGTAGTGTCTAGCATTTTTTACAACACTGAAGTCTTTCACGTAGAATTGACGGTCAAGGGCAACTATAGTTTGAGCCGGAAAGATATCGAACAATAAAATTGCTAAGGCCAGCTGGGAAAGGACCCGGAACCAATTGTACTAGAAAACAGGGAAATTATCGTTTTAAAAACGCTACTGTCTATTGAAAACAGCAAGTTGTCAAATTCGGGCAGGAGTGAACAAGGAGCCAATGTCCTAGTGTTTGATTTATATTTCTTTAAACAAAGCATTTTTTGTATGAAATTCTAGTCATTCTATTTCTATTTTGCGATCAGTGCTAGTTTAGCTGTCATTATTGTCATTATTCCACTTGCAAACCTAGTGATACCGTTATAAGATTAACTTCGAGTGGAGTAAAAAGGATTGCCAGGAAAAGAACAACTTGTAATTGATTAAGTAACCGGCAGTGGTAAGAACTCCTTCGTATCCGTAACGATTTGTTCATTTCTGGTCAGTTTCTGTAACGCAACGTAGAGTAGCTTCTAGAAATGTCACGCGTCACGCTGTTTCTTTTTTTTAAAGAAGGTACATCGCTAGGTGATCAAAAAACATGTTGATTATTTCTATTAAAAAAATGTTTGTGTAAACACTGCAGGGAGGCAAGAAGATTATTCGCACTGAAGTTCGTTGTTTGCAGCTTCAAAGTGTTTTAGGCATTGCCGAGTTATGAAATCCGGTAACGCAACTGTTTGGCCTAGAAATAACTATGAAGAAGTCATTTTTTTCTCTTAATAATTACCATTGTCTGTTACTTGAAGAAAATGTGGAAATTTTATTATTTTTAAGGTTTGTTTTCGAGAAGAAGAAAATTTGGATAATTGACCAACGGTTACTCCTTTGGTCACGTACGCAATGAATCTATCGATCGTCGTAACCATTTCTTTTAGCTTTAATTTTAAAATTCAATTTTTATTTTTCTATTATTTATCTAAAGTTGGAAAAAAAAGTTTCAACCTTATAAATTTCGATATAAAAGTCGAGCAAACAAAACAACGTGGAGGTATTTTATTCAATTCTTTTTTGGCAATCTGTCACTACGGCACTTGAGCTACCAAATTGCATGAGGTCAATTTTTTAGATCCCGAGTTTACAGAAGAAACAAAAATAAAATTATATAATAATTAGATTTTGTCATTCATCGTTTTTGAGATCACAATCTATTGTTTTCCAATGTCAATTCTTGTAAAGGAAAGTAAAAAAACTAACCTTTTAAATGATTTTGAATCAATATGTTGCAACAATCAAAATGAGTGAAAATGTAAAAAAATACCCGCCCTGTTTTGAAATAGACTTGAATCAATAAGATTTTAAATTAACAATGCATGATTTGATTGTACAGACATTTCTTGGCTGGCGATAATTAGTAGACAACAAGCTGGGCAGCGGTAAAAATAGAAAAGAACAAAAAAAGAAAAACAAGGAAAACCGTGTCCCGTGAGGGAAGGCTTAACGCCTTTTCACTGTGATACAGATTGCAGAAATGTGTAGCCAGTAAAACAATGCAAAATTCATGACCCTTGTCTCTAAGTTACAAAATAATACAGTATAATAATGCAAATTTAGGTACAGTGATTTCTTTCAGAGAAATATTCACTGAAATGATTATCTACCAAATTAATCAAAAAAGATTGTTATTCATAATATTTAAACATTTAAAATGTCCCATTTCAGTAAAATGGTTTTATCTTTTCAGCGCAGCCGTTTTTGAAAAGATTCATGGAAAAAAAAGGAAGGAAGAACTTTCATCGTGACAGATCTAGAACGATTGCGTTATAATGGGATGTCATTATACCTCGAAACGGTAACGGCACAGCAGAAAGTGACACAAAGAATTACTTGCAGAAGATAACTTGCGGGATACTTGAAGTATAATCAGTTTCCAACTTCAAAAAACCAATTTTGTTTGAGTCAATTTAAATAATCGTTGTAACATTCAGCTAGTGAGCTAGTCTCAGTTTGGTTACCACAGCTATGAAGTTCTGAATTATGGCCAAAAAAATTATAAAATTTCGGGCGCGGAGAACTTTACGAAGTATTGATAAATCTCAAGTTCAAAACAAGAAATGGCACTATAACTTAAAAGCGGATTATCTTACCTTAGATAGCTGTAGCTTTATAAGAATTCAAAAGTCTCTCTATTAGATTAATTAGTGACCCGTTATCCAGCATTTGATTTGTACAGCGCCCTTTGCACAACTCAATCACATGGTCTCGTAATCTGAGATTACGAGTTTGTCAAAACAATCGAAAGTATGAAAAGTATTTTGAAATAAGATCTGTTGATAAGCACATCATTGGACGGTTACGTCAGCTGTGTATGATATAAAGGACAAAAAAAAAACTTGTTCATTTTGATTTTCGACGAAATACTTGCAAATCCCATAATGTAAAACTATCATCACCGTATATGGTTTTTTTTCAATTATAGATAAAACAGAAATATAGTTATACTGCAGAAAGTACCGTTAAACTAAATTGAGATCTTATTGAACGATTTCCTGACTGATATGAGATATTTCTTTTAACGAGTAAGGACTTGAACGAGCGTGCACTTTAGTGGTTTCCAATAGTAAAGAATTTCGCAAGGGGCATCTGGATCCGCAGATTTGGCACAGCAACGAAATACCGAAAAATCAAAGTCAATTTCACAGCATGACAGGAACAGAACACCAGAGAGATTAATTAAGACAAGTACACAGAGTTTAACAACTTTAAAATGTACAATCAGCGTATTTCAAAGAATATCAGAGCTTTTTTTTTACGAAATTTGACTGAGAACTTCACAGAATCATAAAGGCATTCTAGTTACGAACGGAGAACTCAAATCACGGGGCGCTAATCATTTGATGAGAAATCCAAAATTTTCAATCAAAAAACAAAATGGTTCAGATTTTCCCTCTGAAAAATTCTTCGTAAAAAATGGAAAACTTCGCACATACTTCTCTTTCATGGACCTAAACCTTTTTTACTCACATGCTGGTAATGGTTCTACGGGGATCCAAAGGCATGCCTGCCCAGAAGAGTTTCAAAAATTTGAAAATAAAGTATCTGAAAAGGCAAAATCTAGCATTTTCAGACAAATTTCACTGTATTAAGCGACAACGTAAACCCTATATTGAACTTTTGGAGCAACTTTAGAATACCCGACACTGTCATTAATATAATTCTGCGCATTTGCTTTTATAGAACGAGGAATGCGCAGAATAAATTATCATGTTATTGAAGGCAGTGTCGGACTATTCTAAAGTCTAACGGAACTTTTTTTTGCTCACTTGTGGTTTTTTAGTTCTTTGTTCAAAAAGGACGTACAGTAGTATCTTAGGACGTACAGTAGTACCTTAGGACGTACAGTAGTACCTTAGGACGTACAGTAGTATCTTAGGGCGTACATTAGTACCTTAGGGCGTACGGTAGTACCTTCGGACGTACAGTAGTTCCTTAGGGCGTACGGTAGTACCTTCGGACGTACAGTAGTACCTTAGGGCGTACGGTAGTACCTTCGGACGTACAATAGTACCTTAGGACGTAAAGTAGTACCTTAGGACGTACAGTAGTATCTTAGGACGTACAGTAGTACCTTAGGACGTACAGTAGTACCTTAGAACGTACAGTAGTACCTTAGGGCGTACAGTAGTACCTTCGGACGTACAGTAGTACCTTAGGACGTAAAGTAGTACCTTAGTACGTACAGTAGTACCTTAGAACGTAAAGATTAGTACCTTAGAACGTACAGTAGTACCCTAGGACGTACAGTAGTACCTTAGGACGTACAGTAGTACCTTAGGACGTACAGTAGTACCTTAGGACGTACAGTAGTTCCTTCGGACGTACAGTAGTACCTTAGGACGTACAGTAGTTCCTTCGGACGTACAGTAGTACCTTAGGACGTACAGTAGTTCCTTAGGACGTACAGTAGTACCTTAGGACGTACAGTAGTAACTTAGAACGCAAAGTAGTACCTTAGAACATACAGTAGTGCCTTAAGACGTACAATAGTACCTTAGGTCGTCGGGGACTAAATAGAGCCACAAAAGAGCAAGATCCATCGAGAAGTATAAAAATGAGCGCGCGGAAACTGAGTGAGCGTAAGGAACAAGTAAGATATTTTCAAAACGAAAAGATGCGCCAATTTCACATTCTTCCTCAATTTAAACTTTTTTCTTTTTTGCTTTATGTCGAAATGGGAATAGAATTAAGGGGTGCTACAAAATTGTAACAGTCAAACCACGATACGAGGTCAGCTTCTTATTGTTTATTCTCCGCTGCAAAAACTTGTGGCGGCACTACTAGAATATCTTTAAATCACTAGTTTTGAAAAAAAAACTTGAGTTTCAAAACTGTAATTCTTAAATGTTTGAAAAACCAATGTAGACAGGGGACAAAAAATTAATATTCTCCGCCAACTAGAATATAAATTATCTATATCAATCTGAGGTAAATTTAAATACCATTTTATGTAATATATTGATAATAATTTCTTCAAAAGCTGTTCGAAGTTAACGTTTTTTTTAGTTTAAGTTCAGCTGTACGTTAGATTTAGTTGCTATGACAACCCAATAGCATTTTCTTGAATTCAATTAAAATTGAGTTTTTTTTATCTAACCTGTGTTACGAGTAAAAATAACAACTGCTTATAAAAAATCGTGTGAGGTAAAGTACAAAATATTTCCATTGCGCAAGACAGTGAATATTAACAATTATCTTCTATGTTTTAACTCAGTCCAACTTCAAAAAATACGAGCTTCGTTACGAAAATATTATTTTGTCTGTGTTTGGCATCGAAATTAAATACGTTCGCCTCTTGGCCGAGAGGCGAGGCATTCTCAATTTCATTTCTTGGAAACACCTTCCATTTTCTTGCAAATATTATGTGGCATTGGTCGTTTTCACATTAGACGATAAACAACTCATATTGACCCTTTTCAAGGTTTAAAATCTATTTTGTCCGCATTCAGATTTGCCCTCCCATTTTAACTAAAACGAGGCTGGGAGGGCAAATTTGAATGCAAACAAAAGAATATTTTAAATCGTGAAAAAGCTCTATTGTTTGACGAAGCTCCTCAACTGTCGAATTTATAAGCCAGACAAACAAATTTTTAACTGCTATACTGGCTTAGTCAGTTTGTTTGTTTGGTTGTCTGTGAAGACGGTTTTACAAAAACGACTTCTCCGCTCACACAAACAAGTCAAGGAAAACCCGAACTAAATTCATTTCAATATTCAAACTGCTATGCTTTGTTTGTCTAAACGGTTTGTTCATATTCTAGCGTGATTTAATCCAATGTATGAATAATTTTTTTTTTTGCCTCGGACAACTTTCATTAATAAATTACTTTTTTCCGAACTAGTTTTACGAAGTTAATTAAAAAATATAGCAGACGTGGTGCAATCTGGCAGTATAAACAAGATTGAAGTAACACTCTTTCTTAAGAATAGAACGCGAAGCGATTGATGCAAAGCGATATGTGTGTTACCAAAAATGAATATCCTAATTTATCAGGTCTCCTAAAAGCTAGACATTTTTTCGCCACTTCATGACTCATTCTTTGTTAAATTTTTGAGCCACTGTCGTCCATTTTAACATAACGACTCAAATTATGGTCAAAAAGATCATTCAAACCCATCAGGTCTTCTAGATGATTTAACAGCCACAAATTCTTTTGCCACTTCATCGCTCATTCTCTGTGAGAGGATCCTTAGAATTGTCCAGCCAGTTTCATCCATTTGTACATAACGTCCAAGACTAGGGTTACAGGTTAAAGAACCCATCTCAGCGATATCACGTAAATGGAGAACGGTCATTCCAATCAGTTTATCAGCTCTAGCAAAGCTGTAGTCCTTCACACATATTTGGAGTTCGTAACTATCCACGTCTTCTTCGTTACCCAAAATGCTGAAAGAAAAGGAAAATTACTTTTTTTTATTTATTTTTTTTATTTTTATTTTGCTTTTCCCCGAAGAAGGGGTCGGGCAACACCCACAGATCCGAGATATACATACATACATACATAAACTTTATTTATGCTCGAATTTGAGAGTAGCTTTAAAAAGAGCTAATGTCTTCGAGAGATCCAATTACGGGGTTCCCGGGGGCCTACGGTTTAAAGTTCGTGGTGAAGAACCAATTGGTACCGAGTTGTTGTACACAAACCAGTTTGCTATGTGAATTTGATAAATTTGAAAGTTTGACACCGTAAAGAATAAGAAAAACTGACGTTTCGGACTCAAACTGTTTCTTTAGAAACACCGACGTAGCGTCCCATTTTATTACAGTTTGCTATGGGCGGACGTGGTTGGCGCAGTTGGTAAGATCTCTGCTTTCCAACCACAAGGTCCCCAGTTCGATCCCGGCAGT
>JAOEHV020390177.1:0-24040 GCA_025447995.2 Isaurus tuberculatus | reverse complement strand
TTAACTTCACAATAATTTCAGTTTTTTCATCAACAAGCTCTTCAAATTCCTTTTCTTTTTCTTCCAGTTCTTTCTGTTTTTTAGTTAATTTTTCTTGGAGATCAGCTGGACGATTTTCTCGAAGTTTAATTCTTTTGTTTACATTCCTGGTTGAAAGCTTGCCTAATTTTCCAATGCTTTCTGAAGCTTCTCTGATTTAAAATTATATTTAATTTTCATCTCTTTTAATTCTTTTCTCAACTGGTTGGCTTCTTGTGTTTTGCGAGCTTCTGAAATGCTTTGTTCTTTTATAATTTCATTCAGCGTTTGTAACTGCAAATCAGAATCCTCTAAATTAGCCAAAAGGCCTTCAATTTCCGAAACACATTCATCAAGTTGGCAACTAACTGACCGCTCTGGGTCCTCTTCAGCAATAGCCGTGGTTTCATAATTCCTCTTTTGAGTGAATTTAAATTCTTGACATAACAACTCTTCAATTTCTTTTTTCTTTCCATCTCTGCTCAAATCTTGTTTTCTTTTCCTTAGCCTCTCAATCACTATTCTTATATTTTTTTCACCCACATTTACTTCTGAGGAAGAAAGGGCCTGCAGCCATGTTAACATGTCCCTCCACGTTTTTCTTAGTTTTTGCCTGGCCTCATCCAACTAAAGCACAATTTTATTACTAATTTTAACTTTAGAAAAAGATCTATCATCTGTTAAAACATCTAAATTTAAACTAATTCCAGCATCACCCTCAACATGCTTCTCTAAAATATTGCACAACACACTACTTGTTACGCCAAGCTTATTACATTCTTGTCCCACAAAACCTTCAGTGTCTTTGCGGTAAAGTTCGTAAACAATGTCACAACAATCTCTTTTTTTAGTCTGATATAATCGATTAACCTTCCGTTTCAAATTTTTCAGAAACAACGGTGCAGTAACTTCACAGTCTAAACTTAAAAGTGCCGCACGGGTCTTTTCATAACTTCCCTCACAACCACTGACAATTTCAAAAATTCGGTAAAGCAAACCGTAACAGATTTTAAACTCACTGGACCACCAGCCTGTTTTTTTTTATTTTCAGTTATAAGAGCAACCAACTCAGTATCGTCCCAAGCGTTACATTTCAACCGACATGTTGACGCACCTAGTTCAGCTGTTTCAGCACTTGCCGTGGCGGCCTCCGCCATCTTTCTTGCTCCCGTATCGAGTGCCTGTGTTTGAAAACATTTTCGCGGGTGAGCAACTGGCCTAAAAAAGCAAATAATATCACTGTACAACAGCGAAAATGATCAAGTTTTTATTCTTACCTGTTTATTTCTTTTTCTTCTATTATCCTCCGGGAAAACCCAAAATAGAAATTTGAAATTCAAATTATTTCATAAAAAAAAACGCCCCACACGAAGAAACAACCACCAACTGAAAGCTTAAGAACCCAGCTTTCATCTGATGTCCTGTTCGAGGGAGATTGAGTAAAAGCTCACTACCGAATATGGATGTACTGACGCCGGGTTGAAGCCAAGATCGGTGCCATGGTAATGATGGCGGAAAGACAACATCAAGGAACGCACAAATTACAGGCCCGTTTAGCAAAAACCTAGAAAGTTTTTAAACTTATCAAAATATAATTCCATAAGATAATTGTATAAGCTATGAGCTCTGTTCTTCCAATTGTTTTGTTGACAAAGCTCAAATTCCTTTTCTTTTTGCACAAACAGTTCTTTCTTCAATTTCTTTTTTCTTGGCGTATCGTTCAAAGTTTTTCGTTCGATTTGCGACAATGGCATATTAAACGTCTTTGCCAAATATTCAGTTCTCTTCGAGGTTGATCTCACTTTCCGGGTATATGTGACGTATACGGACTTGATCTTGTACACGGTGAGATAACTAGCAGCAGTCTCGGCTCCAAAATGATTTAAAAACTTGTCACAATTCCCTTACGGTCGCCAGAATCCTTATGTTTTTTATAAAACTCATACACATCTTCGTTTGTCATTTGAGATGTAGAGAAAGATCCATGTGCGGCAGTGGTCGAAGGAGAACCTGATATATTCGAGTCGGCCATCGTGACACGGCAATGGCGGGTTTCGACTCCAACCGCTCGAAGTAAATTCGCTTTGTCGCGCTCGCTTTCAACGATATTCACTTCAAAATTTGCTATATCAAAACTAGAAACCTTAAATTTTTGTCTCAAACTATAAAGAACATCTCACACTCGGTATTAGAACAGGAAATTTTATTTTGAAATGTTAAATACGTCATATTTCCATTGAAAAACAATGCCACAATGTTCTTTGACCTTCTGGATTGTAGAACAACATTCGTAGGTTCTAAATATAGCTTAAACTAGCAATAATGATGTAATGCGGACGTGACGTTTCTCTTTTAGAAACAATACCGTACTGACGCGAGCGGCCAAAGTCCGGGACCACGCTGTTGTTTACTGTTTCACAACAAATCTGCAGTAGGTCGACATGCAGCCGTCGATATTTCTCCGTTATCGTGTTCGCGAATGCCTCAAACCTTGGCAAGATTGCAGGTAGATAGTTTTCCTTTACGTGTGATTTGTTTTCAGGAAATGAAAACAGAATTAAATGCAGAAAGAAACGATCGACTTTTCAATCTTGTCGGAAAACATGTGTCGCGCCATATTTTCGAGAGTAACCCGAGACAAGTGTAAACTGCCTACTTTTATAGGCCAGTACTTTAAAATAACAGAACTCAAATTTGTTAACGTTTAATTTGTGAAAGGGATCTTAATATATAATTAATGCGTTGTTACTACTTTTAAAATGAAGAATATGTTTAGTTTTACAGATTGTTCTCCTGATGATCTAAAATCCATGGTGGTTTATTTAACTTGTGCGGATATGTATTTCCTGCTATATTAGTTAAACCAGTCGCCATTTTTCCACTAGGATTAAAGAGCATACAGTACGCAATAAAAATGACATATTTTTAAACATTTTTCTTAATTTCCTTCATGCAAGGGCATGTACACACTTTTTTTTGTATCTTGGACTCAGCGAATAGCTCTTTCATTGTATTGTAATATACATATTGTAACTAATTTATTCGTATTATCTATTTTATTCTATTATATAGTTTTAACACATATCATTATTAAACTGATGATGGCATAAGCATGCTGAAACACGTCTTTAAAAATAGTTGTCCGTTGTTTTCAATATTTAAGAAAAAACTTTAAAATACCTTGCAATTATTTCCAGGAATTGTGTAAGTCTTAATTTCACCAAGGCCTAACAAAGCCATTTCTTCTGCTGCCTTAATCATCAGTTTCTTGTTGCTACAATCATTCACAACAAGTCTTCTGAAAAGGCCATTTTTTAGCAATCTTGAAAATCTAACAATTTGACCTGGGGAGGAGAATATTGATGAAAACACTTTGTTCATTGGTTGTGCTTGATGTGGGGTAAAGTCTTGTTCAGGTAAGTTAATGGAAGGTTCATCTTCTTGTGGTGTGTCAATCACATGTGTTTTGTCATTAAGTGTACCTGTGAATATAAAGATATCAATTTATAATTATTTTAAATTATTATTAACATATGTATTATACCGTTTTCATTTTCATGTATCTGAAGTTCATACTATGTAAAATTAAGATTGAAACTTTAAATTAGATTTGAATCATTGATGTGTTATGTCTTAATTTTTGGCACATTTGAAAATAGTCAATTTTCTCATAACAGATATGTTTGGAACCAATTTGTTATCACTTATAATTTTATGACATTGCAATAACTATTGGTATTTTGTGTTAGTGGTTTTGATTAGAAGTACAATGAAATGAAATATTATATTAAATATGATAAAATTGTGTGTTATCATTGTTGCCATTGTTTCATTTGAAATGTTGCCACTGCTATGTTATAGTATGAGTTGTTATTTTGTTGAAACATTGAATATGGTTTTAAAAACACCAAAAATTTATGTACTAGGTGTTTTGCCAGATACAAAATTACAGTCTTTTATTATAAATTTTGATTATTTTTAGTAAACGTCAATTAATGGAGTTAAATTTGTAAACAGCGTGTGAAATGTAGGTGTGTGACAGAAGTGATTCGTTTGGTAAAACATATTTAAGTTATTCTTTTGTATTTGTACTGCATAAAGTCCAGTAATTATACTCGCTAGCTGTAACAAAGGTAAATACAGTTTAACATTGAGCAATTGCTTGCACCTGAAATCTTGGTTTTTAGAAAACAAATTTAAACATTGAAGTTGTGCTTGTTGAATTATATGAAAATTTGTGACATCAAAACCATGTCTCTAGTTACTTATGGAAATACACTATTATGTGATCAGAGAATGCATATTAATAGAATTATTTCAAATAACTTAATTGTTGACGTGCTTACATATTTGTGATAAACATGTTGTCACAAGAGAATGAGCTATAGCAATAGCATTTCCCGAGATGATCTTTGATTGATCTGTACTATCAATGTTGCAAACGTCATCTTCAACTCAAAAAAGATTAAGCATAAATTACATTTATGAATTAGTAATTTCTGAAATAAAATCCTATATGTTTATTGAATACCACAAAATATATGTATAACAAATTGGTTATTTTTGCTGAGGAATTTAATTTAATTTGACGTAATTAAAGTGTTGTTAACTTAATGAAATTAACAAATTAGCATTAAATTGGATTTAAACGTTTTCTTACCAATGAAACATCATCATTACTGGAGGCATCCTGACTTTCTGATTGTTGTACTTCTTCCATCTTAAAAAAATGATATGATTAAATGACAAATTAATAAAGTAATTAATCAATTAAATATCTATGAGTTCGTGTTGTTATTACTTATACTAAGTGGCCTATATTTGTATTTCTGCGATAGTGCTTTTGCATGTCTAAATGAAATGAGAATGATATGATAAATGAAGTAATGGGTTGAATAGTAACTTTAATAAAATGTTAAATAACGTTTTGGTCTTTATCACTGAAAGGTGCATTTTCCTTTAGGTTGTACTAGTTATGTGTTAAAACAGTGATAATGTACTAGTAATGTTAGGTGTAGGGCAGACTAATGTCAACTTGTGATAATAAAAATGAGTTAAAGATTAGTGTCTGACCGCGTGGTGCCCATGGAAAAATTTCGACAATTACATTATCTAAAATGACTAAAGCATCTTTTGACTGTTTTGTTCAAGCATTAGACCTTCCAACACACTATCTGTTCTATTTGACCACCAAATGACTGATAATGCATGAAATGTCAAAAAAGTTACATGAGAACAAAAATATTGTTGCAGTTAGTTGTGGAAGTACTAGCGTTGAAGCGAGGTAGTCACTCGTGTGATTGTTTGTTTTGACTATGCATTCTTTTGGTAGCTTGAGTCCAGCGATTCTAAACCTAAAAAAAGCTCACTTGTCTCCTGTCTGCATCGCAGGCTACTTTTTATAAATTAATATTTTGTTGGGCAATGCGTGCAAATTACTATTAAAGTTTAGACGTGGGTTATGCATGGTTATAAAGAAATGTGTGAAAAATGCAAAATGAGTGAAGGTTGGAAGTTCTTCTAGGGAATTCTACCAAATTAAACTTTAGTTAACTTAAATGGGTGGGGAATTTTGGATATTACATACTTTTACAATTACTATTGCCTAAAATTTTTGTATTGTTATTCATTTTGTATCTTTATTATGCAGCATTATGATGAAATAATATTGATTTTATGTCATAATTTTGAAGCAGTTATAATTCAATGAAATATAAAAAATTGTTCTTGCCAATGAAACATTGTCATCATTAGTTGAGCTATTTTGAGATTCTTGTGAGTGTAGTTCTTCCATCTAAATAAAGGAATGGAAATTAAGAGAAAGAAAGTTATATTCATAGTTATGTTTCAGTAGGGAATAGATACTGTATAAAATGGGATACTTCATGTTAAAAAGATAGCAGTAATTTATTGACATAAATAATATTGCTCAACAGTGAGTGATTTTTTAACTTAAGATAGCTTATGTTATTCTAAAGTTGAGGTATTCTGTCTGATGATTATTGTTTTATTTGGAAAATTCCATGTCCAAACAAAAATGATGAATGATATAATTAAATTCATGAAATATTCAACTTCAAAAAAGGTTTTAGGTAATATTTTTATTTTCATAGTCATGAATGGTGCATTTTCCTTTTGGTTGTACTATTTGTGTGTTTAGTAATTAACAGTACTAATTGACTCTGACCGCATGGCCAAGTGACCCATTACAGGCTGGTTAGATTGGCATTGAATGTTAAACGTCACTGAACTCAACCATACACGACCCGTCACCATCTGATCGGATCGAGTCGGATCGCCGAAATTTTTTCCCCCCTCATCATTTCAACGTTCATGATTTTTTCTAAGTGTCTTGCGAAATGACTTCTGGTGAGTCGGATCGTCTCAGACTGTCACGACCCGTCACCATCTGATCGGATCGAGTCGGGTCGGCGAAATTTTATAACTATCCTCAACTTTTCTTTGGAAATGACTTCCGGTAAAACGGATTATGTCAATCAATCTAGAACCGGTCACCAGGCCCAATTGCTCAATGATCGCGACCTGAGTCGACCTGAATCATCTAAGCGTGTAGTCGATCCGACTCGGGTTGGTGGATCGTCTAAGCGTATAGTCGATGTAGTCGATCCGACTCAGATTGGCAGTATTGGACATGACTGGAATAGTGAATCGTCACGGATTAGAAGATAATCATCATCATTATCATTATTGTTATCATCACCAGAGTCTGATAATGCTCTTGGTTGTTTGTTGTTTAATAACAGGTTACAGATTACAGACTGTCTGCAGTAAGAGTTTTCATTCATTTGTGTAGTTGCATCATAAGTTATGGGCTTGGGAGAAGTGGAGAGAGCCTGGGAAAACACACTATCTTGTTAGTGGAAACTGTTGAAGTGATTTTGTGCTTTGCTTCAAAATTGCACTGAATTGCACAGTCATTTTTGCCAGCTGGAAATTCGTCTGATGTAAAACTTTGCTCAGATTCAACCTGGGCGACTTCTTGAAATCTTGAGTTGAGTTGCTGCAAGGAGTGGTAAAGGAAAACTCTTAAGATTCATTTTGTAATACTATTCTGGAGTTGTAGCTGCAGCATTTGCTCTGTGAGCTTGTCTTTGAACAATCCTTGGCAAACGTGGCTCAACAGAAACTTTACTAGCTAGATTAACAGCTTTGACTTAGTCCAGTCAATCTTTGTTTTTCAGATAAACAAATTGCAAAAGAATTTATTTCACTGCCAATCGAAGGCTTGAAGGGACCCAGGTAAAAAAAAAAATCCCAAAAAATCCCTTTGGTGGAACATCCCAGAATTTAGCGATGAAAATATCAAGGATTTACCACAGGGTACCCCAGTCGAGAAAAACAACAAATAGGGCTAACCTTCACAAAAAATCGAAATTTCTGCAGTTTCGAGGTCCTATAGTAATAATTAAGACTATCCTGGACTTAAAATTTCCAAAATAAAATTTTAATAGCTAAATAAGTGTTATTTCCGTTTCATGGTACCACAGGGTACCCACGTCGAATTCTTTATCCAAATCAAAACAAACCGCCAATTTCATGCTATAATAAAACTAAGAAGCTGGGATAAATCCTTTTAGACAACTGGTGAACACGCGAGAGAAGTTTATATAAGATTATTTTGATCGATAGTCTTGTAAGTTTGAACTATTATAAATAGAAACAGTTTGGGCGTTTTCGTTTTGCGGGGTTTTCATAAAAAATACAAAAGAAAGGTAAAGCAGTTTTAGAATGCAATTGGTCTATGTTTATTGTAAACACTCTTTGTCTGTTTACAGCTTCAACCCATCTAGTTTTTTTTCACAAAAAATCTTTTGATCTTGTAATGCTGCACGATTGTTTTGACTGTCATGTCTCACTCGGAATCATCATCTTCGAGGTCGGGTTTCTCCGAATTTAGGCAGCTCTGCCCTTTGCACTCCCCACTTGCAGGGGAACATTCAAGTCCATGTTTTTTGCAGGTGCATCTCTTGGTTCGACAGTCAGATTTGCACCTGCAACGAACCACCTCAAGAAGAGAGTCATGCGCCGGCGGTAAATCTGTTCTAATAGGAAGTAGTTTTCCTTCAGTCAACTTCCAGCCCCATTCGACTGGCTGTAACTCACTACCGACGCTTTTCCACTCTTGAACCTGGTAAAATACTCTCAGGCTATGGTATGTAGCAGCTGCAGAAGTAGGAGGCAAGACTTCAGGTTGTAGAAATGATGATCCTGAAGCAACCTTGCTGCAAAAACGCGTGTATCTAAGTGAATCAAGTCCTTCATTTGTTTTTCCTCCGAATAAACGCACACGTGCACCTTCTCCAGCTCTGATGATGTCTTTTCGTGTTGATTCTGGATTCATAAATACGCTCGCATGTTGACCATAAGGAATGTCATCTTCCAACTTTTTCGAGGCTGCTGCTTTGCCAATGCCATGGACTCGCGAAGTTGTATCACATCCGAGTAATGCGTGGACAAACAATATATTTGAGCAAACCTTGTCACTCAAGACACTCTGGGCTTTCTTTATGTCCCAGACTCGTCTTGTTTGTGATTTTTTCCTTGGCTCCGGTGTAAAATAAACGCCGTGATCATCAGGCCGTACATGATGACAAAGGAGAACTAACAGATCAATATCGTCGCCCACCAGTATCACAGCTTCACGCAGACTCAATTGTCTTCTGAACGATCAGGACATCTGCATCTCCAGCTGCATGAACAACCGTACATCCCGCGTCCTGGAGCTTACTGGCAAGAAGGAAGATAAGTCTTTGCTTATTATCAGAGTTAGTAAGAAATGCCTCTTTCGTGGAATGTAGAACCATGTCAACTTCAAAATTAACTGTCGGGGCATGAATTTTTGATCGCCTTTGATGTGTGCAATCTTTCGTTTTTAGCCCTGCCTGGTAACCGTCCAAGATGATGGTAGCCTTGTCGCATCTTCGGGATACATACATAAAGTCTCAAAATCGACTCATACGTTGATCCACGTGGCCACGGCACTCGGTGGAAAAGCGCTCCTCCATCGAGGATGTAACTGATTCTTCCAGGGGGCAACCCAGTATGCTGACTCTTCGTCCTCTCCCATAGCGCGTCACCTAACGCAGGCTTGTTGGCTGGTTTGGGCAGAAGAGTGGGTTCGAATAACGCAGGAGGATAGCTGCACGTTTCATATTTGAAGTGTTCTTGAGGATCCGCAAATCTTCCTGACGTAGCAACTACACAGAGTCTCTGAAATAGTAGTTGTGGGCCCACTTGAACAGTTTTTCCGGACACGACCACAGCAGTCTTGCATACGAGTGTTGTAATCTGATTTTTTCGAAGAAAAGAAAATTTGAAGGCATTCTTGTCTTCCATTGACGCCAGAATTGCCTCGCCTGATTTTCTGGCTTGATCCGCATTGACTTTCGCATCTGCAATAACACCACTTGCGATATTGCGCAGGGATGGATCGGCACTAAATGGACTATGCGCATCCAGATACGCAGTTATAGTTAAGTTGCGGCCGTACACACAGGCTACCCGGAGCCGCCAAAATGTAAGGCCATGTACTGAATTAGAGCTTATCCAGATATTAAAAAAGGCTTGATGTCCAAAAATCAAAACATTAAGAATTTAGTTTTTAAAAGTCAGAAAGTTGTATCTTTTATATATATTTCAAATTAACAATTTTCACCGAGTCCAGAGGTGGATTATTAGAAAAAGTAGCAGTGTGAAGGGCCTGCTCCAATCCCGATCCCACTGATACATATAAGTAGTGTATTTGCTCAAATCTGTCCGCCTTAATCACTATTCATACATACATTTATTCATTATGAAACAGCAACAAGGAAAATAACAAATGTAGCCCGAACAGGTGATTCCAAATCTTCATGCGGGAAAATCTTCTGCTCTGATACCGAGATTGTACAACGTTGTACAAAGTATAATAGGAAAGTTCGTGGAAGTTATTTTACCTTTTTCAGGAAAGAAACGCACAAAATAGGTGTATGAATAACTACTACAGTGTGTGAGGTAGATTTCCCGCCACGCTTCTAGACTTGCCGTCTCAAAGTGTAAGGTGTCTGTTGTTATCTAGACCATAAAAAGGTACGAAATTTCCGGCAAAATCATGTTTTTTTTTCCTTTTGTTTTCTGTTCAATTATTATAACTTCAAAATCAAAGCAAGAGAAGTAAATGCAGAATGTGAGTTTCGCTGTTTAATGATAAACGATATTATACTCGCAATCGGCAAAATAGAGTGTATGAAACATCTTAGAAAAATGCAAAACGTTCAAATAGAGAAGAAAAGTTATTCTTTAAATCAGAACTGTAAATTCATTAGCAGAATATTTTTAAAAAAAAATATATTGGTCTTGCTTTTTGAAGCGATGGGTATCCTGTGGTTTATTAAAAAAGCAAATTGTTATTTTTTGCTCAAATTTGGATTATTTCGAACAATTTTAAATAAAATATACTTATTTGTGGCTTATAAACACAAAACAGACATAAAAAGTCGCTTATTGTAGTTAGCAGCTTAAGCCTATTTTCCTATTTTTACCCTGTGTTTCCAGCGTCGTACCTTAATCGCTCAATTTTGGAATGTTCCACCAAAGGAATTTTTTTGGATTTTCAATATGTTATTTAGGTCCCCTCAAACTTTTATTTAGCACTAAAATAAATTATTTTGCAATTACTTTAACTAGGAGCCTAAATTTTTCATAGATTGACTGGACTAATAGAGGTCATGGTGTTTTGTGTCAATGTTGGTTTGCATTGCTGTTAACACCAATTTTATCCTTCGCCTTTAACAGATCAATTTCTTTTCTTTGTAGTTTTACTGTTAGTGGCTTTGTTATACGCAAAATATAACTGACAAATACAATGGAAACATTGAAAGGAAAGTTGATTGCATTTAACAAAGACCGAGCATCATTTCTACTGCTAATATTCCAGTTTCCAGTTGTTGCTACATCTACATTAACAGTTGCTTCTCTGTTCATGGTAATATCTTCGAGTAAATAGACAGTTGGTAATAACAATTCAACAATTCTGTCCATGCTATAAAGTCTTGAGATCCACCTTGTCCTGCACACATCGATTAAAAGCGTGATCTTCATAGTCTTTCAAACATGGTGTGTCATCGACATAACACTTGTAATACAAAACCTTAGGTCGTTGATAGTTATTGAGCCAAGATTGCTCATGATAACCCATAGAAGATTAGCTAATACAAGCGCTAAAGGACTACCCATGACAACTCCATCTACCGTAAATTCCGGTGTATAAGCCGAGACTTTGACCCCAATTTTCGATACAAAAGTTTGGGGGTCGGCTTATACAAAGGGTATCAACTTTTTATAAAAAATAAAACAGGTAGACTTGTCATATAAAAGTTGTTTATGGCATCGATCTATCCTTTTTACAGCTTAAACAATTCAAAAAGACAACTGTTCGAATTAAATTGATCAAAAAATCATCACTTTTCATCGCCAAGTGCACATATTACCAGAAGAAGTAATAACAACAAATATACTTTACGGTTCAGGTACTAGTAATAAAACCTGTAGATTAGTTTAAAGTTCAAATCCCTCGAAGTAGTCTTCTTCATCATCTGTCAGTCCAAAACGTTCGTCCCACTCTTCTGCCGTAATGATGTCGTCGTATGGACCTTTAGCTTCGTCGTCATCATTTTGGGCAGTTGCGGTTTCTTCTTCCTCTTCCCAAAGCAAGTCGTCCTCAGTCCCATCCATTGCATTACTTATGCTGCACTTCTTAAACGACTTGATCACACTCTCCGTCCTCACCTCATTCCAAGCCTTTAACACCTACTCACACACTTTCGAGAGAGACTCAGCTCTCATATTTCCTGCCGGAGTGAATGTGTGGAGGCCCGATGTCATCCATTCGTTCCAGCACTGCCGCATGTAATCCTTGAATGGCTTGTTAAGGCTGACATCCAGTGGCTGTAATACAGAAGTAAGACCACCAGGGGTCACTGCAATTTCTGTGTTATGGGATTTCAAGGATGCCTTGACATCTTCAGAGAGTTGAGCCTTGAACATGTCCCACACAAGCATAGACTTATTTCTCATCAGACCACCCGGCCGATTAGCCCACACATTTTCAATCCATTTCAAACAACCACGTTCGTCCATCCATCCGCGCTCTTGCACGTGACACCCCGTGGAAAATTTTCTTTTTTCGGAAAGGTTTTCCTCTTGAAAATAACCATGGGAGGAAGTTTCGTTCCATCAGCCATGCATGCCAAAACCACTGTGAAATGCTGCTTCTCGTGACCAGTTGTTTTGACGAGTACTTGTTTTCCCCCTTTTTGTGAACTGTCTGATTGCCAATCAAATCGAAAAACATTGGAGTTTCGTCAATGTTCGCAGTGAGGGACAGGGAGTAATCATTGGATTTGCGAAGTTAAATTACATATTTCTGAAACGATACAATCTTATCTTCAAGATCACTTGGCAATTTCTGGACAATCTTTGTCTTCTGTCTCAGCACGAGGTTGGACCTTTTCATGAACCGTGTACACCAGCTCCACGTGGCCTTGAAGTCGGCACTCTTCTCTCGGTTTTTCGTCGCCCACGCCAATGCCTGGATGCGAATCATCGCGCTTGTAAAAATGAATCCATTTTGCCTCTTTTGATCAACCCATTCACAAAGATCCCTCTCTAATTCCGGCCGGCCATTTACAATTCTTTCCACGAAAGGCACATTTTTTTCGTGGCAATTTCTGTAGAACTGCTTCAGACTTCCTCCATTCACGGACTTGTTTTTCATTGATCCCATACTGCCTGGCGGCTTTGCAATTGTTGCATTTCTACAACCTTTAATTTAAATGAAGCATCACAACGCATTATCTTTTTGTGTTCCATCTTGAAAGAAGTGCAGCAGTCTGGAACGCGTACGTCACTTTTCTGAATTTGCATATGTCTTATAGTCCTAGATCAGTGAACATTGTACATTTCCAGACGAGACAAAATTGACACGCCGGCGTTCGTCCAAAATACTCTAAATACCGGTATTGTATATTTCACGCAATTTTGGAGCTCTGTACATATCTTTTTATCTTTTATATACTTGCAGAGGGAGTCACTAAAACTTTTTTTTGTCATTTTTTTTTCAAAATAGGGGGTCGGCTTATACAACGGTGACATAAAAATATAGTTTTTTTCTCTTGAAATAAGGGGGTCGGCTTATACACCGGAATTTACGGTACTTGATCATAAAAGTTATCATGTGTTTGAGATGTTGCGAAACCGAATAATTGCTAAAGACCTTTTTTAACGATAGAGCAACTAGGATTATGTTTAAATATTAAATTCACAGCGATGTTTATTGTTTCATTAAGAGGAATTGGTTCGTTAATACCACACGGCTTATGTAGTTTGGCAAACCGTAAAATCAAGTAGGTTGTGAACCCTTAATAAAAATAAAGCTATAAGTTTCATTATCTAGACTGACCTTAGACTTAAGCTTACGTAAAAAACGTTAAAGTTTTTCTTCCCTACTTAAGATAGGATCAGCATGAAGATGTTTAAATTTAGATTATCGATAATTATACATAAAGAAGAGTTATTACATATCTCACGATCAAGTATAACTACAACATTGCCCTTGTCAGGACGAAGAATTTTTCAGTCCTTGGAGAATGCGATGTTTCTTTAGGTCCGTTCACGAATGTTGATAGGTAGAACCATAATTATTAGCAAGATGCCGAAGTTCCGTTTTCAGTTGTTGAGAGATATCAGTGTTTTTATTCTATAATGGTGAAGTTGATTGTTTCAAAATTTGAAAAAATATCCAATTTAGATAGCTTTGAAGGTCGTATTGCAAAGTCTAGTTCATTCTTGAGAAGATTAAGTTCAAAATCAGTGAACGTTTTCGTAGATAGATTAGTAACAGTTTCATTATGTGTGAAAGGAACGGGAGAATTTCTTGTAAGATTTTTGGTTTTCTTCTGAGTTTGTGAAACATTTTTCTTAAAGGTTTTACTTAGTATCAAGCAATCAAGAGAAGAAAGAATGCTCTGCAATTAATTCGTTTTGTTGTCGAGGTCCAAGTTCAGTTTTCTTTTTTTCCGAGAAGACTTGATTGTTGCCTTCTCAGAAGTCTTTTCCTAATGGAAAAGGTATCCCGATGAGAATCGTTTGGGAGAGGAAAGCAGACAAACTTTGGAAACACATTGAAAGTTTTACAAGCTTTTAGAAACGACAAATCCAAATTCAAACGAAGAATTATTTTTTTCTGGGTTTATCCGAGATTGAGTTTGATCGAGATTGAACTTATACTTGCTCTTTAACAACCGGTTTTACATTTCCATGAATCAGCTGCTCTTTGAGTAGGTCTTCACATACATGTGTGTTAACAGTCCCTTCTTAGAAAATACAAAAAGATGTACAAAATAGCGAGTCAAACATCTGCAAAACTTCATTACAGAAGTTATTATAATACCAGCAAAAAGTTAAGCTTTGCTTACTGTCGACATCGTCCGTGACTGCCATTTTCATATGTGTAGATATTCAACTTCGCGCATGCGCAGTAGCGCTTGAAAGGCAATTTGTGACTGAATGAAAAGGGAAACAAGGGTCATTCCATGTCAAATCACCATAGAAAATTTCAGAATGACACGCACCCATCTCGATTTTAGCCAAAATGGTATCAAAGGGAGACATCATTGAGATATGAAAGCTGGTCAATTTTCACTCCAAGATATCGTTTTCTTATATTCCGCCATCTTGGTTATCTGGTCACTAAATATGTATGGTTTCACCTATAATTTCTTCCCATTTAATCTCAAAGTCATGAGTTATTTATCATTTCAGGGCATGAGGAATCAAAATATGATATCAAAAATACCATTTATAGACTACAAAGCATATTAATTGCTGTTTAATAACAATGAAAACAATTATTTTGCGAAAGTAGCGAATTACATCTGAAGAATTTGCTATGTTGACAAGGGAGCACGAAAATGATGTTTAGCACATGGGTAGCATATATGCCAAGGTACATTTTGACCAGAAGCCAACTTGGTCTCTGTCTTGGTTGTCGAAAAAATGTTTATCAAACACCCAGCTATTTCTCCTTAAAGTGCAAATGAACCCTATTTTGATAGAAGTTTTCCGAAATCTCTATATTTTTTTAAACAACATGCAGAAAAAATTTTTCGGATTGGTTAAATTATTTTTTATTCGAGAATTTTGAGGGTCACGTATTCAAGTGGGGGCCTGAGTCGAGTGACGTCTACTAAGGAAGACAATTTAGCGACCTCCTGAAAGCTACTTATTTTGGATTGTAAAAAACACGTCAGTTCTCTCGGAAAATTTCAGCGGCAGAACTCAGATGTCGAACAGTGGTTCCGACAGTGAATCTTTTGAAAGTTCCTCTGAATCAGATTTTGATTTTAAAGGGAAATCTTCGGATTTTCACCAAGAGTTCGAAGAGGCGACTACAAGCGATAGGAGGAAAACAAAACCTGAATCATCTGTACTTGGAGACGACGTTGACGAGGGAACGATCAAGATGAGCCCATAGCAAATTCAGAATGGGTGGAAGATTATAAAAAGAGGAAAGAGAAAGCCGCAGAACTTGAGTGCGAACTGAAAAAGCGGCTTACCGGTGAATTAGAAGTTAGCGATTGGTACGTAGTCAGCTTTGAGCAGCCTTTGTCTTGTCATTTCATCACATATGAAGGCTATTTTAAAATGTCTTGGCCTAAGTTTTAATACTGATCATAAATTCGAGTTATTTTTTTGTCTTTTATTGAAGGTGTAAATGCGGAAGAAATTGTGAGACGAGAAATTTACAAAACATTAGTGAATGTTATTGCTGCACAGAGCTAGATGGTTGCATGGAATCGCTCGAGTCAGATTGGGTGCAACAAGAACACGCTAGCACGCCACGTTCACTAGTCTGTGTTACACAACACCCAGGGTTTCAGCCTGTTTGCCTACAGAAGTGGAGTTTGAGGATGGCTGCCGACCGACTCAAAACGAAAAGCAGGCAAAGATATCGCCAGACGGGGTCGGAAGAAAGCTATGTCAAACTGAAGACACCTTCGAATAATGCACACATTTCGTAGTTCGTGCAGCCTACACGTTCACTATTTTCATGCAGTCTCGAACTGCTCTTGGCCTTGTCAACTTTTTTATAAAAATTTTTTCTAACATTATATTTTGACTGTGAAGGCGTTCAACTCGACATAAGCTAAGTTTTAGTTTTCATATCAAAGTGTCAAACAGTAAAATTTTGCATTTTGGGTCTAGTTTTTCGGTGAGTTTCTTTGGTTTTGTACTAGCAGTGGTTTGATCAAGGATAGTTACTTTTTTTTCTCGAATGTTGAAATATAAACCTTCCCCATGTTGTACGTTATTGTTTTTAATATAATTTTTCTTCGCTTTAGATTCTTGAGGAGTATTGCCTACAGAGAATTTTCACGTCTTGTTTATGGCTTTCTCGGAGCAAAGAGGATTCCATTGCCAGCCTGTGCCTATATGGCAATACGAGATGCATTTCCAGTTGTGGAAACAGATGAAGAAAAATACACTGGCTTTGATTTGGACGAGGAATCATGAACTAACTGCATCTTATGTTTATATTTTAATAATTTAGTTGCAATGTAATTTTATTTTAAATTTCTTGCAGGGTTAAAAAATCTTTTCTTTAAAATTTAGTTGTTCCACAAAGGTACCTAAACAGTTGTTCCAGATATTGTCAAAATGTAAAGTTTTATACTACCTGAACTTAATTATAAGTATAAGCAAAAGCTTTAAATATCATGACCCTCCTCCCTAATCGATGTTTAAAATAACATGACCCAACTCCAAAAGCAAGATTAAAAATCTTATTACAACCCCCTTCTGCTCTAGCCTACCCTACCCCTTCTTTTACTGACCAGTTGCTAAGCTGTTATATAATTTACTGTTTTTAACATTGTATTGTTTGATTGTGACCTGAATTTGCTGGTGTGGAAAATTATTTTGATAAACCTTAGCTTGAATGTAATATTATTATGACATGGTTTCAGTTTTGTTTTGGAAATAAAAAGAATTGATGTTTTAAATGTTGATTATATTGTTTTAATTGTGTACACTATGCCCTTGTAACATGAAAAGAACTAACTGCAACTAACTTTAATTTGCTTTGGTAGGTAAAAATGAATACTGGCTTGGAGGAAAGTATTCTGCTCCAAAATACGTTTGTCGAGCTAATTGAATAGATATATCTAAGTTCTCAAATTGGAGTGATTGTAAAGTAAATTTGACGTTTTAAACAAAATCACTTCATCACTTCAACAAAATCACTTCACACAAAATCCAAAGGAAATGCTGCACCTAACAAACTCGAATAATTATACTGCACAACCCTCTAAAACTAAAGTTCCCTTGACATTTTATATAAGAAACGCAAAAAAGTTTGTTTAAAACTCGGCTAGTTTCAGCGACTGAAACGCAACGGAAACTAGTATTAGCAGATTGCCGCGACCGAAACGAGAGGAAACATTCTCCAATATTGAAAACGCTGCCATTTGCGTGTCCGTAAACGGACACATAAGCTTTTTACGTTTCCGTCGTGTTTCCTAAAACGGAAACAAGTGGTTTTCGTGCTGTGTAAGCTATAAGGTGTAAACATTCATGCCAAGAGCGTATCTAAGGCGTCTTATTGCGCCTTTTTAACAATATTTTGCTTTTCTAAAATGACAAGCGCCATATTGGCCGTGCGTCATTGCTGGCATTCCCATAACCGGCTGTGACACGACAAGTCATTTCTACGGGATGGGTAAGGCGACAGCATGGAAAGTGTTTCAAGAAGTTCTAAAGCTGGAAGACCTTGGTCAAGAAAGTCCCATCAGTTCACGTGTTTATGCCGATGCAGAAGCATTTGTCTGCAAACTCTACAATGCAAACACCCAAGAAGTAGAGGTAAACAAGGAAAGAGCAGCAGCATTTTGCAGATCAAGAAAGGATCTTGATGCGCTACCTCCCACTTTAGAGGACTCAGATACGGTAAAGAACCAGATACATAAAATATCCGAGGTTCTTTAATTTTGTAAAACAGTTAGTAAACTCATTAAAAAAGTTGGTTTGACAAATTTCATCCGAGTGGTTGTTTTTTGATATTGATATGTGCCTCATAGATATCACTGTTTGCTACTCAAGGTCACATGACCTCTTGTAGTTGGTCACGTGGCACGTCTTTTCCCCCTAAAATGTTTGTTTAATAACTCAAGATGCTCCGTTGTTTTACATACAATTCAGTGGGTTTTTAGTGATGTACTTGCGTAGCCTCGTTTCCATGTTCCAGGAGGTAGGTCTTGCACGAAAACCCCCCTTAACAGCACATGACTCAAGAATACGAGGTGGAAACAACAATATTCTTAATCAGGGCACCAAGACGAAGATTTTAAGCTATGTCTCCTGCTTCTACTCAAAATGTTTTGCGAAAATCAAAAACAAGAGGCTACAGGTAGCCGTTACTCGGGCCGTTTTGATACATCATTAGATAACTTTGCAAAATTACTGCATTTGGACATTCCTGTGAAGAACTGACTTGAAAACTAAACCTGCGTTGGTTTTTGCAGTTTTCAAAGGGACCGTTTCAAACTATAACTTTAGTTTGCCCGTAATGCCTGTAGTCATGCTGTTGTTTACGATACTTTGCTCCCATGCCACGCGCGCGATGAATAAAACTGATTGACCGTGAGAGGGAATGGGGACAAGTTGTCTTGGTTTTCAAAATGGCGTTCGAAGTAAACCGTTGATTATGAAACAGCTAAAAGCAAGTTGAAGCTTTAATGGAAATTTATAAGAGATCGACCTCAGATGGCAAGAAGGAAAACTAAGGTTTGAATTTTTTTCTCGTTGTTATAATATATTCATTATTTTATACGGGATAGTTTACGTACTTTGTAGAAATACATAAGTTCTGTTTGGGTTTGGTGTAAAAACGTTGAAAATGTGTGAGATTGTTATGCATAATAAGTATACCCTAGTACGGAAATTTTACTTTAAAGTGATTTGTTGCTGCACCTTAGCAACATTTTTCAATGACCAAAACCCCATTTCAAAAGGAAAAGGCACTGTCACAAAAACAGTTTACTTGGAATTCTATGTCTCGTGTGATTAGAAGAAGCTAGGATCAAAATTTAAACAATGACTGCACAATTATATTTAACACACGCTATTGGACATGATTAGACAAGGTAATCTTTGTGCTCGAACTTCTTTTGAACTTTTGTGTGTTAAACTAACAGTGAGTGAAAACTTTGATTTGATTAAAAGATGTCAAATCCAATTTCACCGGCCTTTAAAAAAAGAGTTTTTTTCGTGACAGGTTGGTACTTGGCTTTAATGGGAATGAGTATATAACACAACTGAAATATTTTAAAATTGAATTGTAATTTAGGTGTGTATAGTTTTGGTGTGAATTAGGTTTTTAATGAAAATGATGACTGAGTGAATTTTCCCTGCATTTTCGTTAAATTTTGAAATATCCAGTAATAGCTGGAAAGGAGCTATTAAGGTGATTATTTGCAACCGTTACTCGTAATTGACAGTTTAAAATTACTATAAGCATTTTATTGATCGTAGCATTAAATAACTTTTAGCAGTGCTTAAAATTAAAATCGATGAAGTATATTGGTTATTTCTTTTTCTGTATTTGGTGGTTCCTAAAGGAACCGTTTGTTGGTTTGTTGGCTCCTAAAGGAGCCGTTTGTGTTTTCTTTGTTACAGGAAGCGCACATGGGTGACCAGGTTGTTGGATTCCTTGTACCGCAGTACACACGGTTCCAGCATAGTCTTCCGGGTTAGCCTGGTTGTATTTTTCTAAAATGATTTCTAGCTCTCTGGAAAAAAGTGTGAAGGATCGAAGGTTGCCGTCTCCTTCGTCAACCCCAATTTTGACGCTGCATGTTTTTCTGCATGCACTGATGCGCTGAACGGCTTTGCAGGAACTGCATGTGGCTATCTGCAGGGACACGACGTCCGTCAAGGCCTTGTTGCATCGTCGACAGCAGTGCCATCTACGGAATTCTTCAGCAATTTCTATCGTCTCGACATGCACCTCGTCGATCTCGAAGCCAAAGGAAGCCAAGGAACCCTGGTCGGGTTCCGGGTACTGGCTGTCAGTTTCGCTAATCTGTGTAGAGGGCGTCGTTGTTAGTTTACAGCCTTGGTAAGCCTTCACTCGCACTGATGTTAGCTTGTAGCTGTCACAAGCACGGCATCGTTGAAGCGCTTACGCTCCCCACGAACTACGGTTTCTTCAACTTCTGTTTTAAGTATTGTTACGCGCCCCTCAACCGTCACTAACTGTCCTGGCTTGATTTTTGCTAGGTGTGCTAAAGACACTGCTTGGGCAACATTAGCGTCCGTATGGGTTGCGTCGTACTCGAACTGAAACTCAGCGTTTGGTGCTTCTTCTATGTGTGCTCGTTTGCTGAGCACGACATCTATTTCGTCCGGATTCCTCCCTCTCTTTTCTGACACGTTTTTCAGTTTCACAGGGCTTCTGGATTTCTGGAAACCTTCAAGCTTCCCTTTCATTTGTTCGTCGTATCATACGGCTCTTTTGAAATTACTAGGACTTGTCTGTAAGTCAAAATTGAAATATGAACCTTTTCCAAACTTCTTAGTCGGGGATACGCAGTGCACGTACCCCGATTGTTCTGATTGAGATGAAATAGTTACAAGTTGTTAAGCAGTACAAAATCAACCTAACTTTTAGTATTTATACAAAAAATGCGGATCGAAAATTAGCCAATAGAAATATTTCTGTAGTTTCTAACCAATACGATTTTTCTTTGAATAGCCAATCCTTTCACTGTGCACTTAAGTGGATAGTTTTAGTGTGATTCCTCAGAGGAAGTTTTATTCGAAGTTTATTGGGTGAAAAAATGCTAACGGGTTATTGGCCACTGGGGCCCCAAAGGAATCATGATTGGTCAATTTCGATCCGTCTTATTGGCATGCTATCAAAGAATTCAAGTCGTAGAGGAGGCGGATCGAAAACCAACAAATGTTTTTTTCGTCCAATAAGCTTGGTTGTTTTACTAGCCAGTCCTTATGGGGCACACATAAGCCTCAAAAATTGTGGTTGCTTTGCTCTGATCCGTTTAAATTTTGCTGTTTGCGGTAATATTCTCGTTCTTATGTTCGTTTGCGGAGTTAAACTTTAAGTCAGTTAAGGTATCGAGATAACTTACTTAGCGTTTTTATGCTTTGTTTGAAATTTAAAATTATTTTTTTTGTAATAAATCTATATTTATACGGTGATTACATCGTAATCAGCGCTTAGAAAGGATTCTACTCGAAGCGCCCTGATAAAACCGCCTATCAAGGAATTTTTTGTTTGGGGTCGTTCACAGGGGACTACTCTTTCGCGTAGATGTTAACGCAAAATAAAAGATGTTTAAAAAAGAATGAAGTGTTAGACTTTTATTCAACCATATTAGACTTGTGGGTTTTCGACCTTTGACAGGCTGGATGGTGAGCCTTGTGCCCGCCCCTTATCCTTCCGCTTTCTGTAATTTCTTCCATTTGTTATAAATTATTAGAAGTTTTTCAAGCAAATGGTCTAGAATGAAACCATTTGGTCCGAAAGTATTGGTTTTGGCACACAATGACACCAAAGTATTGTTTTAAAACATGTATGAGACTATGTGGGGTTAGTACGTATAGGATACCATCGCCATTTGGTACACATATTTTTCTTTGATTGACTTCTTAGCAACCTTCCAACAATTTTGTTTAGGAAATACTATGTCGCTATAACAACAAGAGATCGAATAAATTCTTGGCTCTAGTCAAAATTGCTTAAAATTAGCAGAAATTTGGAAAACTAATTCAAATTGTTTTAACCTAAAAAGTCACGTTTGAAAACTGATACCATTTATTTCAAACCCATTTTTAAAACATAAGGTGGCAGTTACCATAGTAACAACACAAGTTCGTTATAGCTAAGCTAAACCCATTTACGAGCCTAAGTGGCCCATTGGTGGTTGCAAGTTACCCCAGCAGAATTTAGTAACCATTTTACCCACCTTACGAGGTCAACTTTGTTATGACAAGGTGAAACACTTCAACATTTTTGCACATGTTTATAAGTGCTAATGGTTAATTAAAACTGATGTTAGACATATTTACTCATAATGCACTGCTTTACCCACTTACTGAAATTTTTCGCAAAAGCTATACAGTAGCAATGGGCTACTGCTACTTTTTACCAAACATGGTTTTTATTTGTTGTCTTGAAATAATCTACGACATTAACTTTGATAAACTCAAAAATGATCAAAGTTGCTTTTAAATTAATGGTCACCAAGGTAACAACAAAATCCTGTTGTCAAAACACAGATCAAAATAATTTTGGTAAAACAGGTAAAATCCTTGACATCCTTCTGTATCTTCATTTGTGCAAGGTGGCCAGGCATAAAAAGTGGGCAGAAAGCCATCCCCTTCTGGTCCGAGTATGATTAGACAAAACTATAAGCATTTACTTTATGAACCATGTATTACCTTTGGGATGTTTTTGCTACCAGGATTTCAGTCATTTCATCATTTGATGCCACTTGCTAATATTCAAGGGAAATGACTGACACAGCAAAACTCTAAATAAATTATCTTTTCTTATATAATAATTATGTACATGTGGTATTGTGGATATATGACCCCCAAGATGCTACTGTCATGTATTGAGTATTTATTAGGGAGGCTCTGTTCAAAAACTGTTTTAAACTGTTTTAAGCTTGAGGTATATGAAAGGTTTGGCATTCCAGGCTCAAGAAATGGTAAAAAAAAATTCGCATACCATGTACAACATGTTTGTTTTTTTCTGACATTCATAGCACATTGTTGTTGGTGAAAGCCAGCATCTTGTTTTAAGAAATTTTGAGCTGTGGCCCCTATTTTGCCTGTTGGTATTTAAAAGAATCATTTCTTCAACCAAATCTGGAATGTAAAAGGGTAAGGGGACCTGATGCTTGTATAAATAATTGTTTGAATAAACCTGTGAATAATATAGGTACTCAGACTAACAATGTGTGATACTCTCCAGTTTTGTTATCTTAATTTGTTTGCTTGAGCTAAGGGCAAGGAAGGGTCCAAAACATATTTATGCTCAAAAACATAAAATCTATAATTTACTATTTTGTTATTACTTTGAAGGGCAATGGTAAAACTAAAACTGCAAAACAAAACAAAACAGTCTTAAAATTTGTTTTTTATCAGAAGGCTAAAAAGTATTTTTTAGTCTGCGAAACTCTTCATTTTAGCTTGCAAATTGTACAATAATGCCTGAAAAGTAATAATAATCTATGTTAGAAACTGTTTTAATGATTTATTATGTACTAACCACTCTTAGTCAAAAAGTAACAAATTAATATGTACTTTATTAAAAGAAAACACTGCATTTGGAAAAATCCTTCCTTGCTATAAAAAATTCATAATCCTCACTATATATGTGTTATGGATATAGATTGGGATGTCTTATTAGTGTCATGCATTTTATTTTGTGGTAATGATCAATGCTGTTATTTACTGTACATTAAATAAGAGCAGCCATTCATGCAGTTCCAAGTGTAGTCCAACATAGTACTTGTTTACACATGATCAATTATCCCAATTTTTTTTCTTGAGCTAATTTAAATAGCAAACATGTAATTTCAATTAGTTGTAATGTTAAAAATCTTGTTCCTTTATCTGTTAATTTAGTGACTTCTGTTGTTATTCAGAACCTTACTTAAATGCATGCATTGTCAAGTATGTGTAGAATTCCAAAAATAGTCCACAGCACTGATGTCCTTTGTCTCAAGACTAATAAATGCATTCTTTCATCTGTTGTGGCTGCTGTATGGCATCTTGAAAAATCGTGCAGAAAGGAAGAAAGCACCAAATTTGGCACAGAGATAGCTTTTGTGGTCCTATGAAGGTTTAGATATGGAGCCATTGCCAAATTGCAATATTTCGTGACTTAGGGGGCATTTTAGCATGGAAACGAGGCTAAAAATAAAAACACCTGATAAAA
>JAOEHV020390076.1:0-10790 GCA_025447995.2 Isaurus tuberculatus | reverse complement strand
CATTGTTTTGGTAGGTTTTCAAAACCGGCGAATTTCGCTACTCGATGACTATTACTAATAGACCACTAGTAGCGTAGGCAATCAAAATGCAGGATTTGCAATAGTCCACTAGTTGGGTGATACTAAATTATTTTAAATTAGCAACTTACTGCATTACGGCTGATCATAAAATTACAAATACAAAACAAAACGTATTGTGTCCTTTCATGACCTTTAAAAGATTATCAACAGTATTTTGACAGTACAGTACCGTTTGTATTACTGCATCTAAGAAAACTACGATACGTCATAAAAGCAAGGCCACTTTTTCAAAAGTACTCCTGAATTCTAGTTTGTCGTTTTTCTAGGACTCCTAGCTTTAAAAATGGTAAACGGTCGGATTTAAATATAGAATAATACATAGGCGCGCGGAGATATGGAATTTATTTACGAGTGTTCAAATTGGTATCTCACGAGTGAGCGCAGCGAATGTTTATTGTATAAACATTTACCACGAGAACGCATTGCATAGTTTATCCTATGACTACGTCTACCGAAAATCTTCGGAAATCATCGGAACTATCCGATTGTTTTCGGAAATCTACGAAAAGCTCCGGAAATGTTTAAAAACGGTTTCTTATGCATTTTTGGATTTCTGAAAATCTTCGGAAAATTTTCGGAAATCTTCGGAAGTGTCCGGAAATCTTCGGAAATTTGCGGAAGTACTTTCAAAATCGTTTTTTCAGTAATTTAGCGTGTTTTGAAAATTTTCGGAAAATCAAGGTCACTGATTGGCTGAAAAGTAATATTTACACACGTAAAATTATCGTATTTTTTTAAGTGTGTTTAGATAACCACATTTCTCAGTGGCAGAAAACCCTGTAAGACACTCTTGTTTATATAATAAAACCCAGTAAAACAATCTTTTGAAAGGAAGCGCTACAGGACAACAGGAAAAAAAGCATTATATCGTTGTAGCGGGAACAAATTTACACTATGGTCCCATCCATCGTAAAATCGGAAATATCGTTGGAACGGATATCGTTAGATCGAGATTCTGTTTCATACATTTTACTGTATTATTCGCAGGGACCCAGAAATGTTAAATCGTAAAATCGAGCATTGTAAAATCGGGGTTTCACTGTAACTTATATAGTTATCCCACAGCATTGCTGGAGGACTTTCACACCGTAAAAGAGACAAACATGCTTGTCATACTTTTAAGGACGAAAATGAGTGATCCATTACATCTTGGGGTTATTCAAGCACCCCAGACTAATGACTTGGCTATAGAATTATTCTTGCAATAGATATCGGATTGAACAAATTAAAAGTCTCTAACCACATTCTTTTCCCTTAATGAAATGCAGAACCTTTTTTCTGTTTTGAAAACACCTAGAATACTTAAGAATACTTACTTTACCTAGATAGAATCTTGTAATACTGTTACAATTAATAAATAACTGCTCTACGGAAAATTGAACATTTGTGTGACCTTTTTTTCCGCCAAAGCTTACTCAGCTTTCCATCCTTACGAGGTCGGTAAATGAGTACCAGCTTCGGCTGGGAGCTAAACTGTGATGGATTAGTGTCCCGTCCAGGGGGAGTCAAGGACTCTCATCTGCTTAACGCTACAGAAACCGGAGATAAGTGCCGGCCCCATGGCCCACTAGGCTCGTTAAAGAATTTAGCTTTTAGCTTTAGTTATAACTGAGAAAATAAAATACTTGTTAAAAGTTTTTAAGAAATTATTAAGTATGTTAGCATGCAACCAATTTAGATAATGAGAAGTTGAAGCTTCTTAGTAATTGCAGTAAGTATAGTTTTTAAACTTAAAAGTATTTAACATTCGAGTTATTAGACCTTATTAGGCGTTATTAGAGAAACTGAGTTAAGGGTTGGTCATACAAACTGATACGACAGCAAAACTTTGCTATAATATCTCAGGGGTAGGGGGAGGGGAGGGGTTAACGTTAAGGTTAATGGTTTATTTACAACACATAATAGGGCCATTTAAGCGGGAGAAAATAAGACGCGTCTTATCTAAGATGCGACTTAAATAAGACGGAAACTGACGGTATAAATAGCACAAAATAAGCGTTCGTGTCTTGTTTTAGACGCGACTAAAATAAGACACGTCTTATCTTACAGCAGGGTTTGCAGTTGTTCTTATTTTGTCTAAGACGTGAGAGAAGCTGCTGCCTTCTGCAAATGGTTAGACCTTTGCTGCTTCTCGGATAAGGACATTAAAATGCGGGTCCGGTCTCTCGACACTCTATTGATAGACTAAAAATAACCCACACACACACAGGGTAGTGATTTCAGTGTTGCGGTCTGTCTATTTTACTGAGGGTGATTCTTACGTAGTTATTTAAAAAAATTTCAGCTGCTGTAGTGGACAATCTAAGACCCTCTACTGTTTGAACCCTGTACTTTCTTGTAAAGCACTTACACCTTAAAGAATAAGCACTATATAATTTTATTAAATAAAGTTATTATTATTATATTATTATTATTATTATTATTAACTTTACAATTATTAAGATTGTCTCTGAGGAATAAGTTAGTTTCAATAGTCTTTTTTTAAGTTCTGTTTTACTTGAACAGACTGCTGCAGACCAATTCTGGTCTGCTTGCTTTCCCATTGCACCCTCCATTTGTGGGCCTGTATCAGAATAAGACTAACTCAAGGCAGACACGTTTCAGGGTTAATATTTTAACAAGTAAGCATCCAGGCTGCATATTGTTTGAGAAAATACCCTTAAGATAATAATGGATGTACTTTTCATTCTACAAACCTGAGTACCACAGATGAATCTAACAGAACTCAGTCCTGCACCATGTGTATCAAGAGAATCTTTTGCTGCTTTGACAACTTCTGGATGAGACTGAAAAAAATAGAAAAAGAACAAAAATGCTTAAAGTAACATGAAAATTTGAGGAAAAAGAGACTCCCTTTTGAAATCCCCCTCAGTTTGTCTTGTAATCAATTGTTCATAAACCAAAAAAATCTCCCTGTGATTGTAGATAAATTTGTTGTTCCAAAATAAAGATTTTGAAATACCCAGAATAGCCTTGGCCCAACAGAATATGTGTACTAGTCTGTAATTAACAACTGCCCCATCCTATTGTTCTTCGTGCCATAATCAAAACAAATAATATCAAGCAATGTTTGTGTGTACTAGTCAAATTCTTTCATATTGCCCTAAGGTGAATTGTGCCTGAGAGTTATCATTGAATTTTGAAAGATTAAGTATAGATTTACGTCTGGTAGGAACCAGGACAGCTCATACAGTTTTCGTGTTAAGGCAGCTGCAGGGAAAGTATAGGAGAAAGCAGCAAACTAAAAGTTGTTTTATGTAGATTTGATTACTAGATTTCTGATCTGCTCTAACTAAGGAATAAGAGTGTTCCAGAATACTTAATCTGAATGGATGCTTTTGAACTGTTTTATCTGTAAACTTGGAATTATCTGAGTCGTTTACTGTTCAGGTGGGTATCCATCAAGGCTTAGTAGTGAGCCCTTCGTTGTTTATTTGCAACTGCCAAAGTGTTTCACCTAAGGGAGACAGACCATCTTATAATTATAATAAGTGGCTAGTAAGGGGATGAGGCAATGGTTAATTATTGAAGATGGTAAAAGACCTTAGAAGAGAAAAATCACAGATTTAATTGGGTTAGCAGCTGCTGCTTGATCAAGAGGAAAAGGAGTATTGCTCCATGTGGGATCTGCCAAAAAAGAGATTTTCAGAGCTCTATAAAATGCATACAGTGTCAGAAATGGGTTCCCCAGTGGGACATAAACAAGGGATACATGTGTATGTAGGACATAATATTTTAGAGTTAGGGTTACAACCTGAAGACAGGGTTGTATTCAGAAGTCATAGGGATATTTTGAAGGAAGTTGATTGCTTATGTGCACGCTACTTGTGTGATATGCTAAGCTTTTGTTGCAATGTTTCTGAAACAGTACGAGAGCTACACTTTATAGTAATTGAAAACCAAGTAGTGTTCTGCCAGAAAGATGTGGGTTATCCTTAACCCTATTGGGCAAGCTATATAAGACTTGTATTTGACCAGTATTATTTGTACTGCTTCAAAACCTGGGAACTGGCTGTGAATGATTTATCAAGTCTTAGGACTGTGGAAATGTCAGTGATCAGGACTGTGTGGAGTTAAACTTGTTTAGATAGGGTGTCATGATCAAGTGCTGGCTTCTGGAGCAGAGGTGGAACTGATGTTGATCTTGAGGAGTTTATCATATAGGAGCCAATTAAGGTCGTATTTCAAAGGGAGATTAATGGCTCTGTTAGGCAGGTTCTTAATTTGGAAACAAATCAGAAAATTCTAGGGGGTGACCTAGAAAGGCATGGATGTGGTCTATAAAGGAAGTTATGAGAAAGAAGTGGATAATTAGATAGCTTCTGATAATTGCAAAGAGAAAGCAGCCATCAAGAAACCATATGCTGACCAAGGTTGGTTTTTGTTTCTGGAAGATATGCAAGCCATCTAATCATCAATTACAATAAAACTTAATGAAAATTAATTTTGAATTAAAATGACGTAAAAGGCATATACAGGACATGTGTTGGTTGAGGATGATACAAGTCAAAAATATCCCTCAATCAATCTCATCTTCCCCACCTTAAGTTTTTTACTATCCTCACTTGGTATAACAAAGAGATTGTCTAGCACAAACCGAAAGACCAAGATAGTTGTTTGAACAGAAATTTAGAAACTTTTCTCTCCTCCCAGCAACTGCAATTTCAGAAGCTTGTTCTGTGGTAATCACTCGTTCATCTTTCCATGTTCCTGCTTCTTGGATGTCATCTAGTTGCGAATCCAAAATTTTTCTCATTGCTGTTTGGGCAGAGCTTGCATGTCTGATTAGTTGAGAACATCCAACAGGTTGAATGACTTCCACTGACATAAAAAGGAGAGATTTATACTGAATTAAGGAGTTACCAATGATACAAAGCTATATTGTTGGGTAATTTTTTGACAATACAATGATATGAAGTACTCAGTGGTGTTCTGGGAGTTAGAGGTGAAATGCCATTAAGGCAAAGTGGCAGAAAATATGACTTGCATTCATAACAAACAGTATCAAGGTTGATTTAATCAACTCTAGAATGAAATGTTTAATCATCACCATAACTAGAGTACGGAGCTGACATTTTGATGGTTAGCCCTTACTCTGACAAAAGCCTTAACACTCCAAACGTCAGCTTCCTAGTCTACTTACTGTGATGATCAAACAATTCTTGAGTTCATTTAATCAATTTTTACCTACTTTAATAGTTTTTTAAAAATTGATTGTTGCTCAGCTGTAGAAATAAAATGTAGAGCCAATAGTAAACTTCGCGATAGTATCGCAGTTTTCTCACTCTTTTTATAAAAATAAAAAAATGATCAGATACTACATAACATGGTGTGGGGCTCGATTTAACATATTTATTTTGACTGTAAAATAAAATAACAGAAAAGTGACCAGCTTTCCTTCACGAATTTTTCTAGCATACATGCAGTTAACAGCATCAATTTTAAAAAATACCGGGGTTAGCAATGCCCCTTGACCCCTACCTTCGGCCCCACGTAGCTTTTGGTCAGAAACTAGTCACCATTTTATTTTTAGCTAGATCCATCAATGCTCCTAATGGAATTGCACTTTTTATATATACTAATGGTATAAAGAGCTATATAGAAAAACTTGTAGCTAACCTGAAACTCGAAAAAACGCAGTGATACTTCTTATCCCACACAACATTTCTTATGGCATCTAAATTAGATTCTAATACAAGTAGAAGAAAAATGTTGCAATACCGATAGAGAAACTGTGTTGCTGACAATAAAAAATTCACAGGAAGCCCAGACACCCTGTGTGTATTATGTCATTACGTATACCCCAATGCGATGTGTACGGATTGTGTACGTGATGTAATAGCCTGTGAACAGGCTCTCTATTCGAGGAAAGGGAGAAAATATATCGAGCGGTGAAGCGCGAGTACAAGTCGCCGAGCAAAGCGAGTCGCGAGGGGAATGGGGAGAGGAAGGAAATGGGAGAGCCTGTCCATTTTTGTTTTTGAAGAATTTTCAGTTTCGTGTTGTTAGTTGCATAAGCAAGTTTAAAGCATGCAAACTTGTAGCTTGCCGCGCACATGAAAGGCAGTATAGATTTACATAGCTGTCACCTCTTACAAGAGGATAGCCGAGGTTTTTAAAAACTTCTGAAACTTATACGGTCTCAGTTCCTGTCTTTAAAAGCTCTTTGTTTTTTGTTTCAATAAAAATCGAGACTCTTGGTACACGACTATTGAATGCCACGAAAGGTTTTTTCCAAAATCTGCAAGCACGTTCAGTCATTTCGGCAAAAACTGTCAAACTCACGTGGAGCAGTTTCGCGTTTTATTTTTTATTTTTTCATCTCCAAGTTCGTGTGACCTTTGGTTGACAGATTCGTAACCTAAAGGTGTTACAAATAAATGAGGGGCGGAACAGTTTTTAATATACTGTGGACATGCTCTCCCCTTCCCCTGCCTCTGCCCATTCTCCTCGAGCCTCGCTTCGCTCGGCGACTCCTACTCGCGGCTTCGGCTTTATATCACCTTAAAACTTAAAAGAATTAAAATTTTACTTTCTTCATAAGCAGTTCGTGTCTTTGTTTACTTATGGTCGAAATATCAAACAATGCTACGATCTTTAGCCCAAAATAATGGCTTTGGTTGACTTGGGGCTATAAAATCGGAGAGTTGACAGTAACGACAGCGTGGTAAGCTCAGTTAGAAACGTAAATCGTACAGAATTCATCGGAAAATGGAAAGCTCTTATGATCTTGAAGATTCATCGAAATTCATAAGTTACCACACTTTCTATTAGAAATTATTTGATTTGTAATTTACTGTTTTTAAAGAAAATATATATATATATGCTGAAAAAAATTAATTGATAACGTAAATAAATCAAGTTTGTTTATATACATTTTTCTTTTATTTGCTCGAAGACAGTTACAATGTCAGGGCTGCCTGTGAAAAGGACAGTAATTGGTGTAACTCACCACGTACCTAACATCAACAAGGGAATCTTCTTCAAATGACACGTACTCAGTCTAGACATTCAACTACTAGAAAAAATTTTAAGATTCTTAGGTGAATTAATTACTCTTTTTCAGATGAGGAGAGCTCACGGTAAGTCAAACAATGCTTTTAAATAATCCGTATTGCTTTTTTTCTTGAAATTAAATATTCCGTTACTGTGACAGCCGCCGGAGAATTCAACCAAGCCGCGAACGGGTACGGCATGCAACATCAGGTTCTTGAAGAAGAAAACGAAAGATTAACTGAAAACTTGAGAGGAAAAGTTCAAGCGTTAAAATCAGTAGGTGTTTAAGTTCCACTCGACCAGCTTAAAACGTAACTATTTTATAGGCCAAGACTTTAATATTATATAATTTCCTGTTATCGGTTTCATTTTTGAGAAGTCGCATTTGAATTCATCATAATTTAAGTTGCTTTTTAATAAACTGATTGAATATTTGATCCTACAGTTTTTTGCACAATCGCAGCTTAAATGGCGCACCCTAACCCGATTGGCTCTGCCATTCTAGGTGGCCCGTGCTGAAAATTTAGTGTCATTTATCATTATTCACGTTTCATTCAGAAGGTTTTATTTCAGTCATTGTATATATAATATACATAAAAATAATGTAAATTTAAAATAACACCCAAAGGCACGAATAAAGGTTTTGTTGTTGTTGTTTAAATATTTGATGTATTATGGCATATTTTCCTTTTTTAACATTTGAAGATACTATTCTTTTTTTGATCAGGTTGTTATCATTAAGACATTAAGATAGTATATAATCCAGGATATAATGCACACATGACAGGTACATTCTAAGATTAAACTGTATAGAATGCTACTGCTATGTAGCATACTTTTGATAGCCTGCTAAATCTGTAATATTACTTTTATTATTTATTATTATTATTATTGTTTATTAACTTTAAACTTAAAATATTTTATTTATTTGTTTAAGCTATCAATTGACATAGGTCAAGAAGTGCGTGATCAAAACAATTTGCTGAATGAAATGGTAAGTGTCTTATTTCAGTCTCAGTCTTCTTTGGCAATAGTAGGTTTTGTGATGTAGTTTTGATGAAGATAAATTATAATTTTGGTAAAAGATGTTCAAAAATCTTATACTTGCATTTGTCTTTCATGTGATTTAATCAACTCTAGTGTGAAAACCAAACAAGTTTATATTGTACTGTATTACCTATTTTCTGTTATTTTGTTGCAGGATGACGATTTTGACCAAGGGGGCTCATTACTCAGTGCAACCATGAACCGACTTACTGCTCTGACCAAGAAAGGACATCATAAAATTATGTGCTATCTGTTTTTATTCTGCCTGTTTGTGTTCTTTGCAGCATGGTTTATTGTGAGAAGTAGATGATATGCTATGCTTAAATTATTTGTATAAGTACTTTGTCAAGATTTTGTTCCTTTGAAAAAAAAAAGTTATTAAGTAACCTCCCTCTGAGAATTTAAACAATTAATTGTTTCTGGAAGCAATGGGCCTTTTTCACACGGCGCCATGTTGAGTCCCAGGGGATTAAAAACTTTTGTTTTGCACCCCTGAGACTCGTTCCCACACATTTCAACTCGAGGCTCGGCGTACTAAATCTATTGTCTAAAGCCAATATGGCTGCCGTGTGAAAAAGGCCCATCTTGATGTCATAACTTACAGTCTTTGTCAGACAAGTTTTTGAGTCTCATGTTAGGTGACCTAAACAATGGCTGTGAAAGAGGAGTGTGGTAAAGCACATGATCAGGAGAACATGTGGAGTGAAACTTGCAGATAGAGTGCTGAGCTTTTGCAGCAGTTTGGAATTGATGTTGAATTGGAGGAGAATTTGGAAGGAATCTGTTAATTTGATATGGACGTGTGCTTTGAACAGAGATAGATAACCATCTTATACAGATTCTTAACTTAGAAGTATTTAGAAAAAAAAGGTTTAGGGCATCCTAGAAAGACATGGATGTGGCGTGAAGATGAGTACAAGACAAAGAAGGGCATAATTTAGTGAAGATGATTTGGATCTATTGCAGTTATGGAGAGCACCCTTGAGGAAAACAAATGTCGACCTTAGCATGCTGGGAAGAGAGCATAAAAAATTAGTTGTTCTTGTTGTTTATGTTAGGTGAGAAGTGGCAAATATTATATTAACAGGAAGTCATTTAATGCTCTTTCTTACTTCTGAGAAAGCCTAAACCATAAACTTATTCTCCTGACCATCATTTTCCAAGACAGTGACTTTTGGTTATTGCAACAATGTTGCTAAAAGAAATTATGGTTTTATACGCCCAACAAACTTCAATTATGTTTGTTTTAGCTTTTTTTTACCTGCATGACTTGAAATTTCTGTCCTGCCTTTGCTACAATTCTTTGTCATCAATTAATTCACCATTTTTTAAAGCAGGCTTTTGCTCACTAAAAACAATGGAGGAAAATCTTTTTGTCTTCCTTAAAAAGAATTGATTATTGCTTTCTCAACAGGACTTAAAAAGGAAACACTTCTTTTAAGAAATTTTGTACTAATTAAAACATTTTTTATCAGGACACTTACTGTACTAATGTCGATAATTTAATCAGACTGTATTTTAAATTATATTGTACCAGGGTTAACACTTACAGTGCACCAAAATCAGTACTCATTCCCTCTTGAAGATTATTACAAGAATCAAAACATGAAAATAAGCTCAAAAATGGGGAAAAGATGTTGAGTTCTTTCAGTTGAATTAGGGTACAATTAACTAAGATATGTAAATTCAAACTGATAGAATTTCTCTTAAAATTACATTTATTTGCTCTTTTGAAGTTTTTTGAGTGGATATAATCTACCTTTAAATATACCTTAGTATTCTCAAAGTATATTTCTGTAATAGTTGGAGTGAAAAAAAATATGAAAAAAGGATATCTTCATAGATTTATTGCAAATCTTTAAAAATTGTTGTTTTCTTTAATTCTTAATAGAAAAAAAAGATTTTTCAGAGGCTTTTACAATGCAGAAATAGTAAGAACATTAAAAACATTGTGACTTGATTATGTGCCAAACAGACAATATCAAAAGGTTTTATTGTACATAAATTAAATTGACAATAAATTTATTGATTTTTAAGTGTAACAAAGTTTCAGTCTTTATTTAGACAGTAGTTTTTAGAAGACTGCGCTATTATATATGTGCATTTAAAAGTATTTTAATGTATTTTCACTTTGGTTAGACTTTGATGTTTATTATTCTTACTTTACTGGATAAAAATTGAAGAAATAACGGGTTAATATTGTTGAATACATCTTAGCAAAAATAAAAGCAAAATTGTTAAAACTGAGCGACGTTTCGGCATTTTTCTGACACCATTTCAGTCAAGCTGAATAAATTAGGTTACAGAGATCAAGGCTATATATGCCAACCTCTGGAGATCTAAAATCTGGAGATTTTTCTTTTTTACCACACCGGCATCAACCTACCCCCCCCCCTCCCCAAGGAAAAAGTGTTGACCCCCCTCTTCCAATGACCTCTTTCCCAAAAAAAAAGGGACGAGGATTTCCGAAGTCTTCCTAGAACTCTAAAAACTACCGAATACTTCCGAAGTCGACGCGAAGATTTCCGAAGTTTACCGAAGACTTCCGACAATCCGTTAAATGGTCGTGAAAACGAAGAAAGCTTTTGTAAATAGTTTCTGTTAAGAGCGTGTGCTTTTGTGATTAAATGATTGCGTAAAAATACCTCAAGAAACGGCAAGGTGAG
>JAOEHV020389975.1:117-10792 GCA_025447995.2 Isaurus tuberculatus | reverse complement strand
CAGTTGTACTATTTTGTTTGAGTTATGTAAGGAGAAGTTAGACGTTGATAAATTGCCTGGGGCTGAAAGGGTTAAATTTATTCATTGATCTACCAGAGGAAGATGTAGACATTCTGACTGGTTCTGTAGGAAACTTTGGCAGCTTCGAGTCGTTTTGGTTTTCTTCGAAGACAGAAATACAGTGACCATTATCCATCCTTCAGAGTCCGTGTTTCTTTGCATTTTTTAAACGTCAATTGGAAACTCTCTTGACTCCTCCCCCCTACCCTTAACGTCAAATAGACGTTAAGCGGTACCAAATCTATTTTACGACGTCCCCTATGTTACTTCAAAATGCAATTATTAATTCATTATCTTCAGCATTATATAAATGACAAGCTAAACCCATTTTCACGCCTAGTCTCGGGCGGATCCAGGATTTTGTGGAGAAGAGTTCAACCTTCGCGCCCAAGACGCGAGCCTCCTAAGGGAGAACGCGAGAGACGCGTTTTCGTGCCTTTTTGCCGGGTTTTATGCAATTTTGAGCTCGGATTTTTTCAATGTTAAATCATTATCAATATGTGTCCAAGATATGTGTGAATAGGGTTATCGATGCTGCGTGTATGAGTTCGTAGCTCGAACGTTTTAAATTCTTCAGTATAATCTATTTATGTGGTTAAAAAGCGTTTTTGTTTGGTTTTGATCAACAATGATCATCTTTCTCTTTAAAAATTTTTTAGAAACGTTACCGGAGCGAATCGGGGTTTGACCAAAACCCCCTCAGTGCATCTGATATTCTGATGAGACAGCACTATTGTAGATGCATTTGAGGTTATGCCCGACGGGCATATTATCGCCCTTTACGTTGGTCTCGTGAATAACATTTTAGCTTATTATCATGAATTCAGCACAAAATTCGAATCAAGGATAAATTTGATCCACATGGTTAGTTACTAGTTAAGGGCTACAATTAGCCGCCGGCTGCGGGCGATAGCCGCATGATCTTGGACCTTGCCGGCGATTTTCATTTCTACAGCATAGTTCAAGATGGGGTAATCGACGACGTTTTGCTCCAAAACAATTATAATTTAGATCAAAATTATTTCACTTCTCTTTGTAATTTAGTTTACATTAAATCTTAATATTTGCAAGTTGATACTTTGCTGTTTTGGTTGGACTCGATTATTATTTTGAACCCTTTAGTTGGGAAAGACTATCCAAGATAGATTCTTAACTACACTCAACAAATTAAATGACACTCTTAATGGACAATTGGAAAAGGAAAAAGGTATGAAACTGCGAAACGGGATGTCAAAAATACATCTTTACCGAAGGGCTTACACACCACCAAGTGGCGTCCAAATCAAACATCGATTCGACCAAGAAATTTAGGAACGAAGAGCTATGGTAAAAGATCGGGTAAGTAAACGTGAAGATGCAAATCTTAGAGTAACTGGGGCTAGGTTTCCAGTCCACCACACATCAACAGACAATCCCTCAAAAGGAATCCCCAAGGCAAAAGTGGCTGAGGAAGGCAAAGAACGACCAGGTGACGTTAAACATAACAGAAACTGGGGGCACTTGAAAGCTCCTGTGGGGAGATCGGAGATTTTGGCCCGCAACGACTCTGATGCGAATCCTATGTATCACGAGGAACGGAAGGGTTTACGGGAAGAGAACCTCATTTGAAAACATATAAAAGACTTATACTTTACGCTATTTATGCGGCGCCCTCTAAATAAATTAGTGACCGGACCATTTTTTACGCTATTTATGCGGCGCCCTCTAAATAAATTAGTGACCGGACCATTGAAGTCCATAATTTATTTCTGAGTCGGCCAACGAGGCTTTACAAATAACTACAAAAATACTTAAAGCTCTTTAAAAATACATTAAATCAATTTTGTTTATTTTCTATGTACATGAGCAAGGGTCTTTAAAACTGTTTCCTGTTAACCAGTTTCTTCAATCAGATCTCAGACTCAAATGGACCGTCCTTTAAATTGTACAGTGTTTGTTTCCAGGTTGTTTCTGAGACTGTAATGAATCTCTGAGCAGTCTGTAACATCAACTTCAACTCCGCACAACTACTTGAAGTCAATCTTTTGCAAAGATCTGCACTGAAAATGATAGTTGAAAATCAAAAGTTAAAATCTATTCTGCATTTCAACAAAACATAAAGATTGTATGCGAAGGACCGCACGTCTACTTTAGACAACTCAAGGATTGAAAGAATATCATCATCGCCATGAGCGGCTGACGTTTCGAATGATTGCCTTTGTTAGGGCAGTATTTTCTTTGCTCTTGTACGTTGCTTTTTGTTGCTCTGACGAAAAATAAAAGTTTTATCTCTTTGCTCTTATGTTTGTGAATGTATAGTGAATTGTTTAGCGTTATATAGACCTTTTAACTGCGTTTAAAGTATTAATGTACCACCTAAATACTGACCACACAATATTCTTAACTGGTATAACTGACTCGCTTAACGAAAAACTACTTAACATAGCCCTTTACAAACGAGTTTTTGCTAATTTTCGTAAATATCATCCATTGATACATTTGATACTATTTAATAAACTTGAATTTAAACGTAAGCTACCCATTTACAATATTTACGTCAAGAAGCATAAGGCTTTAATCTTGAGTCGTTTAAATCGCGCGTTTGTACTCATTCGCGGAGGCACATGAATAATATTATTTAAAAATCTATTCTAAGGGGTATGTAGGAAGAGATAAAAATAACCTGGGAAAAAAGAGTTTGTCGTCGAGATGTGAAGGTAGTATCCAAACCTATAGAAATACTGAGCAAGTTTTTTCAAACACACAACAGTTTGCTACAAAAAAAAGAACGCAACACAATAAAAGATATTTTTTGTCTGAAAAGAAAATTGTCCGCTGAGTTTTCAGCCGCTGTTTGTGCGTGAATTAATAGCCGGCTGTGTTAGTGTGCCACAATTATAGTTAGAGCAGGCGTGCTATCATCAAATACTTTCAGCAATTAATGTGGGTACTAAGACTACCTGTAATGTGTGTTGTGCACTGCTATACTTCAAGTAAAATCAAAAAGCCAAACCTGAAATCATTTTACTTTGGAACTTCAGCGTTTCTTCTGATTTCCTTGTGATTTATCTTCAGGTCCTTTTGAGACTGCAACAACAAAGCATTTACATTTTGGTATAACTCAAAAACTTATAAAGCAGTAGTGTGAGTGATATAAACACTATCAAATACTACTTATTAACCGAGAGTAAGGTCATTACAACAAGACAGAGATCAGATTTCCCTGTTATGACCGAACGGACGATTTTAATAAGTTATTTATTGTATGGCCTTTAGTTTATTTTCGGAAGAAAACAAAAAAATATCGGAAGTTAATTTTCATATCCGCTTGCGCGCGCGCACTCATTTCAAACGATGTTCACTCAGCCAAATCACTAGTCGTCACGAAAAACAGGCAAAACTGATTTCTTCAACAACAAAAAACAGTCAAAAAATAAATAGAAAAAAAAAATCTCATAATGACCGGTCATATAAGGCAAATCTCGTCCTCCCAGCAGCCAATCAGATTGCAGGAAACTATCTAGCCATATAATAATACTATTTAATATTTAATTAATTGGAATTTTCAGTGCAATGCTAATAATCCCTCTCCTTCATGTTAAGAACTATTACTGGTGGGCGACAAACAAGCTAACTACATTAACAAACATAGTAACTTTGACCCCGAAAAAACCGGAGACAAAAATTTAGCGACTTAAAACATGGTCATGGCGTTCTAATTTTGCGTTTTTAACAGTTATCTGAGCCTGCAACCAAACTTACCTGCGGTTTGGTACATTGCCACGCGAGAAGCAACTGAACCCAAACTTGTTGTTTCAACTTTCTGTCAAGTAAAATTATAGAGAAATAAATACATCATTCTTTTTTATCTGTAGTTGTAGCTGTGAATAAAATGGATACACACAATTTGGAGATACTTTAATACATTGTCAAATAATCATTTCATGCACCAAAGTTTTCTATAAAGCTGAGCAAAGACCGATTTTACAATAAGTTTAAACTATTACGCTAGTTCTTCTACAAGGAAACGCCTAACAGGTTAATCAACAAAAGTAAATTTTTGTTTAATCGTTGAAATGGGAGAGAAAGTAGTCAGGCGAAGTTCTGGTTTGAGGAACACGACATTGTTATATTAGATTATTGTTTTCCACGCCATAGACAACACACACTTGGTTATCATGCTATCCAAATCTTTACGTTTAAATTAAAGTTTTGAAAAACATTCTAAAAAATGCTAATTCTGACAAGTTGTAAACGTTGCTTTAGAGCTTATTTTTAGAGTCTCGAATATCTTTAACTAGTACACAGTTCTACTGACTGAATGCTAGACTTTAATGTACCTTGGATGACTGGCGAGTTAATATTTTCGCTTTTGAATCATCAGTTGATGACTGCCGTGAGAATGGTTTCTTCGGTTCAGACGATTCCGACTTTGACGCTTGTCGTATCGTTTTCTTTTGGTTAGTTTCAGTTTTTGAGATCACAGAGTCAGAGATGGCTTTGCGTAAAGGTTCTTTTTCAGTCAAAAGACCTTTTCGTTCCGTTTCCTTCTTTTCAAGAGAAGACTTCCGTGTAGCAATGAATTGAAAGGGATCTCTGTTCTCCTGTGATGATTGCCTTGTGATGGGACGCGAGGTGTTAAAACCACCATAACGTTTGCTCTCTATGGGGACAAAACAATAACACTGTTACGAGTTCTACGTCATAAATACAGTCAATAGAAGGCCATGTGAGTTCTGTCATGGTCAAGAACGGCCAAGAAGGAGGAAGTTAATTTTTTACGTTATCTTCTTAAAATGTCATTTTTGACTGGTAGTATATAGCAATTTCAAACATTTCCGTGTTTTTTTAGCCCCAGTTTAGTTACCAAAATTATGTGTAGAAATGGTTTGAACCTCAAGGCAGTGTTTCGAGCTTACCCTTAGCCAATAAACTTTTGCATAAAAACTAGTTATTCATCACTTCTCAAACTCCTCACAATAACGGACAGATAAATTTCCAAGCGCCTAATGAACATGGAGAACGTCTTTTGTTTATGATTCACGAAAGCTGGAAAATCAATTGCCACACAATAATCGAAAAATGCCGTAACCCTAAATAGTCGGACCGACTTTGAGACCCTTAACATTTGCTTGCATTTACTTAAAGACCCCGGAAAAATGAAACTGTGGCAAGCTAGTAGCAGAGATTAAAACTTACTTATTGCCCATGCACGAAAAACTTTACTTTTCGCGACTTTCCGGGGCCACAACTCATAATCCAGGTTTTCAAGACCTGGTTTTGAATTTCCATTTTTCAAGAACTTGCTTAGTTTTCCTGGACCATCAAACCATTATTTAAGAAATTGTAATTTAAAAAACTTGTATGGGAAAAAAAATCAACATCACGCAGAAAAGAATATGAAGAGAGCTTGCAGGTAAAGGAACTAAATGATATGTCACAACAAAAAAAAACACAATAAATCTACACGACATAAAATTGGTTACAATAAAAAATATATTACTGACTTGAAATGGCTAAACATGTTTTGGAAACTAGCTTTAAACAAACTTAAACAAAAACGGTAAACTACTAAATTTTGGATCAGGCTAATACTGACCCACAAGACAGTAAAACCAAAGAGGCAATTCCTATTCATTGGGCAAAACCTTCTCTAAACCAGCAATTTTGTCGTGATAACTTTAAACTTTCTGTGTAAGCTAACTTAACACCTCTGTTGTGAAAATTCTGTAATTTACTAAAACTACCGAAGATAGTAGAAATTTGGCTGCCGTAACATGTTTAGTCATTTCAAGTCAGTCTTGTATTTTTCTGAAACTAATACTGCAATACCTTGTTTGTCATCTTTGTCTGAATCAGAGGCAGACGATCGTCTCTGAGTTGAGTTTCTTAATGAATTCACTTCGTCTCTTAAGTTCTTGATCTCCACTTTCTGTTCCTCAAACTTGACTTTATAATAATCTCCATTTATTTCATTAGTGAAGTCTGATTTTTGCCCATTAGTGTTAGCAGACTGCAGCTTTTCAAGTTCTTCTTGTAATTTTCTACTCTCAGCTCTTTGTTCAACCTTAGTATTTTCAAGTTCAACTTTTAATTGCCTGTTTTCATTTCTAACTTCCTCGAGTTTACGTTTATAATATCCACTCCCTCCCCCATCGTCGAGCACTTTGCTATCCGATTCTGATAACGCACCTTTGGCTTTCTCAAGTTCTTGTCGTAATTTTTTGTTTTCTAGACGCTGCTCCTCCACTTTACGCTTTAAATAATCTCCACCGACAGCAGAACTGTCAGAGAAAGTCCTTTGAAGCCGTCTCAATTCTTTCGAGTCATCCGAGTGTTTCTCGATTTCATTTTCTAATTTCTCTTTCAAATCCTTTACCTCTTCCCTATGTCTCTTTCTCTTGACGTCAAGCAATGACTCGAGCTCTTCGATTTTTAACTCGTAATCTCTGAGTTTAGAATCACTCGTTGTAATTACGGCTGTTTTTGTCTCCTTTTTGTTAGATTTTAAGTTCACTAATTCTTTCTCAAGTGTTTCCACTTTACTTTTCAGTTCTTTAGTTTGCGCGACATCCGCTTCGTGAATGACGTTACTGTCTTTGAGTTGAATCTCAAGATCCTTCACTCGTTTTTCAAGCTCCTTTTCACGAACACTACTGGAACTTTTACTCGAAATTTCATACTCAAACTTCATCTCATCAATCACGCCTTCCAAACTTTTAATCTTGTACAACAATTCTTCGGTATCCACCAGTTTTTCTTGATCAAGTTTATCTTTATATATTTTTATTTCAGATTCATGAAATATCTCTTTTTCTTCTAACTTTAATTTTAACTCTTCAAGTTTAATCCTGAGCTCTTCATTCTCCGAAGCAAGTATACCCGGAGTTCCCTGCGCGATGGCAGCTTGTTTTTCCCGCTCAAATGCCTCCTTGTACATTTGAATCTCCTTTTGATATCTGCGGTCTACATCTTCCATCTCCTTCTGCATCAAGTAAATTTTGTTGCTCATTTCTTCATTTCTGCGTAACCCAAAGCGAATGGCTGCCTCCGACTTCTCTTTTTCCTTCTTGAACTCCTTTTTAATGTTTTCGTTTTCGTTTTGCAGATCTTCGATTTTGCTTGTTGCTTCCTGGAATAATCGAGAACAAAAATAACATTTACAATTTAAACAACGAAAATCAATCCGTTCTTTAAAGGTGTGTAGGCTTTCCTAAAGCGTTTTCATTTCAAACAAAAAACCTTGATATCTTATCAAATTACACAAAAAGAACAGTCCGTTGCCCACGTTTGGCAGCGTGGTTTGATCAACCACAAGGTACATACCAGGTTAGAAACCCAAGTTCTTGTTAAATTTGAAAATTTTTATGACCTGTTTGTTTTGCCATAGCTGATTTAGTTTTCCATCCTTACCAGGTGGGTAAATAAGTACCAGCTTTTCTGGGATCTTACCTGCAATAAATTAGTGTCCCATCTGGATGGAGACACTTATCCGCTTAACACTATAAAAACTAAAGTTAAGCACCGGCCTTATAGGCGGCGTAGTTGGCGCAGTTGGTAAGATCTTTGCCTTCCAACCACAAGGTCCCAGGTTCGATTCCTTGGCTCTGTCGAAATTTGAACATTTGTGTGACCTTCTTTACCGCCAAAGCTTACTCAGCTTTCCATTTTTACGAGGTCGGTAAATGAGTACCAACTTCGGCTGGGAGCTAACCTGCGATGGATAATGTCCCGTCCAGGGAAAGTCAAAGACTCTCATTCGCTTAACATAACAGAAACCGGAAATAAGCGCCGGCCCCATGGGCCACTAGGCTCGTTAAAGGATTTAGCTTAGCTTAGCTTAGCTTAGCTTAGGAGCTAGCCCATAAGACCAGGAAAAGGATTAAGGGTGTAAGAACAAAGTACCCCTAACATGGTGCATACATTACCTCTAAAGAAAGCTTCAGGCCGACACTGGTTATGGTATCTTTGCTTTCATCATCAGAGTTTCGCTGTACTGGAGAAGATGCACCAGAGCGTGCTACCTGAATAGCAACCAACATGTCAGACTTCAGTTGCTCCACTTCCTTCCCATGCAGTGACTCCTTTTTGGTTAGATTCTGCTTCATAGTAGAAACCTCCGCCTGGAGTTCTTTAATTCTTTTTTCCAATACTTCCTTTTCCTGAAAAAGATTTCAAGATCACTACTAGACAATAATGTTATCAACACTATTTAATAATAATAGAAAAAAAAATTATTGGCATTGCTCCGCGACCCAACCATCCTATCCTTATTGGAAGTTAGTTAAAAAGCTGGAAAAGAAAGGAGCTGTTGAGAATAATTTAGTGCTTAAGACAGAGATAAATAATTGTATTTTCAAGAATCGACATTTATTTAATTTACTGTATTTTAATGGTAATACAAGTCATAGATTTATAACAAAAGTAAAAAATATAGTAGACTGTTGTATTGTATTTTTAGACACAGGAACAGTGAATTTGTATACGTAGTACAACGTACATGTAGTTTAGCGGAAATATTGTAAATACCAGCACACATCTAATTTATGATTTAGCCCTATATATACCCGTAGAACATAGTGATCGTCAGTGATTGTTAGAGATTGTAAATCGAATGTATTGACTGTCGAGAGTGTAAAATAAAGATTGTGGAAATACAGTCGAGTCCTGATCGTTGATTATTTATCAGTTTAACTCAACTCCGATTGTACTGGAGAAGTTACTGAACAGGAGCGTTAAATGATAATAAAAGTCATAAAACATCACCTTACCTCGGAGTTTTCAACAATCATAACTGGAGTCTGAGATCTATTTGCCTTCTCCAGTTTAACTCGATAGTCCTCCTTCATCAATGCAATTTTCTTCTCGTAATCAAGCCTCTGTTTCTCCAGTTCTTTCTTCCAGTTCCGGTTCTTTCCAGGCGAGGCTTCATCTTCAACGTCTGACTCTAGACTGTATTTCTCGGACCTAATAGCCTGGATCACCATCATCATGTCTTGACGGGTCTGTTCTATTTCTTGCTGCTGTTTCTCCTAGAAAAAGCCAGATAAAACATACTATTGTATTGACAATAATGACTCAACAACCGAGATCGCACATCAAATACACAGTTTACTTGAGTTCTCAAAAGCTTACTACAGCAATCTAAAACTGTTGTCAAAGATTTCACAACAATACTACCCAGTTATCAACTTCAGTTTCCACTTCCTATGTTTGTTGAAATGGAAAATAGACCTAGATTTTTGTGTCAAGTATTCGGGGAGAACAACTAATATTCATAAATTCTATGATTATTCGTAAACTTTAGATCTAAGTAAATTTGAAAAATTTGAAGATTTTGTTTCTATGAGAAAACGAGAATAAGTTTCGACGTTCCAAGTATATGAGCATTATTTTATCGAAGTTCAAAGCCTAACTATAAAGTCTAAAGACAGCTCAGTTCTTTAATGAGCCTAGTGACTCTTGGTTCTGAAGTTTATCATTGGTTTTTGTAATATCAAGCTAATAGGAACCTTCAACTCGCATTTAACGGGACACTATTCCATCGTTGATTAGCTTCAAGCAAAAGCAGGATATCTTTTTGTCGACCTTTAATTTCTAAAAGTCAGCACCTTAGGGCCCGTTTAAATGGAAAAAGTTGTCCCGGGACGAAGGAATATCTCGCCTAACCGAGTTACTCGAGGCGAGACAACTTTTCATACATTGATTTCTCTGTAAAACACAGCAAACCGTTTATATGACGTCCCGAGACGAAGGGTTGTCTCGGGTGCCAGAGATAACTCGCCTAGCCGCGGCGAGATGTCCCTTCAAGCCGAGATAACTTTCTCCATATAAACAGTTTGTCCCTTCTACCTGGGACAACTAGAGTTTTTATGCTTAAAATTTCCCACGTTTGATTGCTGACAATGGGCCAGATATTTTTCATGTAAACCGCACGCAAAGTTGTCCCGGGTTCAAAACCTCATATAAACTGCAGGTCAAGTTGTCCCGGCTGGAAGGGAAAACCTTTAACCCGGGATCATATAAACAGGGCCTTAGACTACTTAGTAAGGCGAGGATGAAAACATTCAACTTTGCAGAACCACGAGTTTTACAGCCTCGCAATGTCACTTCATTTTTTAAAAATACTGTTTAACAAAGTATCATTTTAGCGAACTTGTAGGGATGGGAAGTTGAGGAAGCCAGCTTTAGTGGAAAAGGCGCCGGGTCGCACAAATGTTCAAATCTCAGCAGAAAAAGGTTTGAGAAAGCACGTGGTTGGAAGGCCGAGATATAATCAACTACTCACATTGCGTCGCCCTTCATTAATCACTTCAATTACTTTCTACTGTAACTATTTCTAGTAACTATTTAATGCAAACTGAGGTACACGCGTATAAATTATCACTACTACCGACCCTCTCCGTATAAATTATCACTACTACCAACCCTCTCCGTATAAATTATCACTACTACCGACCCTCTCCGTATAAATTATCATTACTACCGACCCTCTCCGTATAAATTATCACTACTACCGACCCTCTCCGTATAAATTTTCACTACTACCGACCCTCTCTGTATAAATTATCACTACTACCGACCCTCTCCGTATAAATTATCACTACTACCAACCCTCTCCGTATAAATTATCACT
>JAOEHV020389754.1:0-10794 GCA_025447995.2 Isaurus tuberculatus | reverse complement strand
ACTTCTTCCCCACCCCCCCCCCCGTCCCCCATCCCCTTCCGCCGCAGACCAAATGTTTTAGCAACACCCACTGAGAATTTTTTTTAATAAATGAATAATGCCTTTTACGTACAGAGCCACTGCCAGGACAACTACAACAAAATTGCTTTTACCGAAAAAGCCATTATGAATGCTTAATTAATCTGAAACAATCAGGGAATTTTTTCTCAATTTGCAGAAAAAAGAATTGGAAAAATACTGATTTATGTCTTAAATATTACTTTAAAAACAGGAATACTTACGGGCTGAAGTTTTAGACAATCAGGACGTCCCGATTTATAGAGATTTGGGAAAGTCAAAAGTCGGGACTGTCCCAATAAAATTAGAACGGTTGGCAGGTATGTAATAATTGCATTTAGCAAGAGTAAAAAGCCGGCTAGATTTCAATGTTTAGCTGTGCGAGATTCTTAGAAGCGGTCTACGGTTTTTAGACGTGCGTTTCTCAGAGATCTTTTTAACCAGTGCCCTTTGAAACTATCTGACAAATTATTGGTTATTAAGATAGACTGAAAAAATAGGTCACTGAAAAAAAGAAAAGTAAAATACCTTTTCATCTTCTGTTATGGTTTCTTTATAAATTTCAAGTGAGGCCGCTGCTGCCATTAGAAGGCAGTTCTTTTGACGAACCAGATTTTGTTGATCCGTCGGACAAAGAGAAGCAAACTAATAATAAAAATGCATGCTTATCAGTCCTCTGCAGAAGTGTGTTTTTTAAGTATTTGTTAATTTTCTCTCCGGTCATACTTCTCCCCTCAAATTCGCGTCTTTGCTATTCGTAGGAGATAATAATCAAATAAAAACTAAAGTTCCTCCTGCCATTTTTCTTTTGTTCTACAAGGTCTTTTTTTTTCATTGTATTACGCCTTATATCCATCAATCACAATATTATCGTTGTAAACTTTAAATTGGCAATGATGGAACTTCTTAAACGGACCTTCCCCGAACAACTGTTGATGTAAGAGCGTTGCACCAGTATCTCAAAAAGTATGGGTTCAAAAGCGTTTGAAGCCTGAACTTTTTTCAGGCTTTTTATTGGCAGTCGCTTAAACTGCGTACGTAACTTCGTTTAGAACGTCGTTTTTAAAATCTATCTTTCTATGTTTATCATTATGTTTACTACGAACTTCATCAAACCACTTCAATTGCCTACCTTTTGACAAATAGTAAAAAACTCCAGTACTTCCCCACTTGAATTGTTTTGTTCTAAAGCTAGATTCCAGGCTGGAAACAATAAACGGTGAAAAAACATATAAAGATAGAACTACAAACTACGTATTTATAGCTTCTTTAAAATAAAAGTTCACAACGTTTGGGAGCAGTCAGAAAGCCCTAAAAATAATTTGATTTCAGATTATTTCCTTTTTCGTGTTAGACGAATAAAGCAATCCTTTCAAAAGTTTACTATAGAAGGGTATGAAAACAAATTAGATATTTTTTATGCTGTGATTAAGTTTGGAAACAAAGTAATATTTATCTATATACAAAGATTGGAGAACATGTACCTATTTTCATAAACCAAGTCACCTCGTTTTCAACGTTTGGGGTGTCAGCCATTTGCTCAAGTCTTCCTAGAGCTAGAAAATGAAAACAAAGAAGTTGTTGTAAATTTTAGTTTAGAAAAATTGATCTTGCGGACTAACTCATATCATGAACTCTGGCTGTGGTTACCCTACAGTAAGATAAAAATAGGGGGTACTGTAAATTTCGTGTTACACCTTTAGTTATAAAATTCTATCGTGGCTTAGATTTTGTCCCCCTCCCCCCTCCCTTTTAAGCCTTCACTGTTACTACACGAAAGATTGGTAACTGAGAGTATTTCCTTGTTGTTAATAGCAAATAAAGCCAGTCTTTCACAACATTGGATGTCTCCGATTTTACTTTTACACAATATTTAGCAAAACAATTCAACTTTTTTCAGTCTTTTAACAAGTAAGGAGATTTCACTTTTTAGACTGAGGAGTTTAAACTATAATCCTAAGAGCAAATCTCCTAACCAAAGAAACGTTTTTAAAATTTTAATGTTAAAACTATCTTTGAAAAAAACTAATAATCAAATTTCAACAACGAGTATGTTTTAAAAAATAGGTTTAATCTGTTTTAAAAGAGGACCCTACCTTTCTTAAGATAACTAACAATAACCCTTGTGTGGTCTCTGCAAAAACAAGAAATTTTTCAGCTTTAGAATTTAGTGATTTTTTATAACGTTATCCGATGGAAAAGAAATACGTGCGTTTCTTAAAATGAATTTTTAAAAGCTTTACCGCGTCTCTGAATCAGAAGGAGTCAGTCTTAACCTCGTTAGACACCTGTGAGAAAGAGAAAACGCTGTAAAATTAATCGGTATGTAATAAAACCAAAAAAATTAAACTGAATCAATCAAAAAAGAAAAATATATGATAATAAAATCTATTTTTACCTAAGAGCAGTTAGGACTTGCTGGCTGTTTGTAGAGTTTTCCGTCAGACTCTCTAACGCTTTCACTGCCACATCGCGGTTACTTTGCTTTGTTAAAATAAATGAAATAAATACTTGATTTCACGCATCATACCTTTGAAGAATTTAAGGACACTAATTACGTGTAAATTTTCTTTGCACGGGGATATTGGTGGAATCTACCAGTGTTTAGAAAATGACGTAACACTATCTCTTGTAAGAATTATAGTTGAATATGCATATATATGATGAAAGAAAATGCATGCAAAATCTTATATATTAAAAAGGAGAAAAGAATGGTTTGTGTAAGTGAACACAGGATTGATTTCGATTCACCGAATAAGGTAAAGTTCTTTTAATTTAGTTTTAACGTTAGTTATTAATAATTTGAAAATTGTATAACCTTTCTGACGAAATTCAGTCGCTTCACTGAGACACAATCATTTAGAACAACTTTATACATTATGTCATTCAGTCTTCCAAGAAGACATTTTTTTATTCATTTATACTCATTAATTAAGAGGGAAATCAATTAAGTGTTGGAAGTAATTTTTCGGTCGAAGAACAAGTAGATTAAAGTCAATATCAAAATGTATAAGCTCTTCTGCAAACCAAAGTTTTGATTTGGTTGCCTGCACCCGTCGAATCGTATATTATCCTATTATTTAAGTTTATCCCACGATTCTATACCTCTAAAGCTAGCTGTGCGGCAAGACAAATAAGCCCATCGATGTCAGTTTCTTCATTATCACCACTTCCTTGTTTGCTTCCCGCTTGACTCATCAAGGTAATTGCTTCAATAGCTGCAATATCACCAAACATGCCTTCATAACTGTTTTTATTGAGGACACTAAAGTATAATTTATGCGCTTATGGTAATGAAAGTTTATAGCAAGATACGTATTTATTTTTCAAATTATTTCGAATTTTTCTCGGATGATTATAGTGCTGAAAAAATATAGAATACACTCTTTATGTTAACTCTATAAATGCGGAAAGAACTTGTGTCACTGCTCTTTAGTTTTGTTTGGAAACGCCTAAGCAACCAGCCCGATATCTCCCTGTTAATTTTCCGAATTATTTTTTAAACGTTCCTCTACATAAAAGCCAATGATATTTTTTTCTTCTGATAATTTTAATTTTCCAGGAACCCAACGTGCATGCAACGCCCTATTTACTACTTTTGCATTCAGTCACGAAACAAGACATTGCTCAATTCATTTTATCATGCATATACTAACTACATCTTTGACTGGGACCTCGACTATCAGAGTAAGTATTAGGACTATAAGCAATGACATTTGTTTAAAATTCATTTGTTACTCTGTAAATGTACGAAATGATAAATATTATGACCATACATGTCTTCGTTTTAACATACCTTCGAAATCGTTATGTTGCATGAGAGCAATTTTAAATTGATAGTAATGTATGATAGGATTGCTAGCATCGCTCTTTATAGCTTCCTCGACAACTTTGCTAGCCTAACAAGTAAGAGAAAAGGATATTATACATCTATAGTTTTCGAAAAAAATTGTGTCTCCCGAAGTCATATTTCGGTCTGGAAGCCCGTACTATCAAATACCATATTGCCGAAGCAGTAGCAGAAGCACATGCAGGACAGAATAGAACTGGACAGGATTGGAAAACAAAACAGGATAGGGAAAAAGAGGATAAGATTATAAAGGGTAAAATGACATGAGGCAGGCAAATTTAGGATGGGGCCGTTATGGTATGAGATAGAAGTTTTAAGGATAGGATAGGATAAGAATTGATAGGACTGAATATAACAGGATAGAATAGGATAGCATTGAATGATATATAAAAGGATGGATAAGATAAACTAATAGATTTAGTAAAGGAAGCGTTAGCCAATAAGAAAGGTTGGATAGGATGTAAACGAATAAGATAGGATATAATAGAATAGGATTGGATAGGATAGGATATAATAGAATGGGATATTCTGGGATGGATTGGAGTAGGATAGAACAAGATGGAATAGTATATGTTAAGAGGGAACAGCATGAAATAACAAAAAATATACTTTTTTTAGTGGACAGATTTTTGGTTCTTTAGAGGCTTTCTTTTTGTTTCAATCAATCTATTAGTTGATAAGAAATAATTAAGTAAAACAGACCTTTTCGTAATCTCCAATCATTATGTAACAAGAGCATTTGTTGCGCTGAAAGAAAAATAATGTCATTCAACATCGTCATACATTTAAAACATCCAAGTTCTTCATAAGTGGTAACTTGATTTCCAGTTGCCAAGCTATTTAATTTGTTTGCAAGTGGAAGAAACAATTGCCTCTCTTCACCTCCTGACCTTTGTATATAAACTGAGTTCCTTGGAGCTGTTTGCCTCTCCAGTACTTTAGATAACGTTCAATAATATTACAATACCACTGGATATCAGTGTGTGCGTGCGTTCACAAATGCTGTAATCTGATTGGCTACCGTATTCGCTATTTATTTAACGATTAGAATACGAGCGATAGGAATTAGGAGCGAGTATACTAATTGTTAAATAAATAGCGAGTACGGTAGCCAATCAGATTACAGCATTTGTGAACGCACACACACATTTGTTTTAGTAGAAATCTCAGAAGCAGAAACAAAAGAACATCGAAACTTTTTTGATCAATAATTATTTATTTATTCAAACAACATGTTGCATTTCTTCTTTACATCCCGCAGACGCTGTCTATCACCTGTTATGTAATAAGCCAAGTTATTCTCGCGTTTTGATTGGTTCTCACCTATGATCTATTAGAGTACAGACGTACGATTGCTGTCACGATTGACTTTTTATTATATAAAACGCAAATGACGTCAAACTGTGGTAAGAACATCAGTTACACACGCGGCTAACGCCACGTGTGCCACTTTTTTGTTCTTACCACAGTTTGACGTCATCTGTGATCTATTAAGCCTGCTTCACACTAGCAACGTAATCACAATCGCAAGCGCAAGAAAAAGGAAAATTTTGTTTTTCTTGTGCTTGTCTTGCGCTTGGGATTGCGCTTTTGTTAGAAATCTTCTAGTGTGAAGGTCCTTGCTCTTGCGATTACGATTGCGCTTTCACTTATGTCGCTAGTGTGAAGCAGGCTTTACTGAACAGACGCACGCTAACATGGAATCTATTTGTTAAATAGATAGCGAGTACGGTAGCCAATCAGATTGCAGTATTTGCGATAGATAGTGAGTAGGTTTCTACTAAAAGATAATAGAAAGTGTTCTAGGGATGCATGATGTCCGGTTGTAAACACACGATCCAATAAAGCGTCTACCTCCCAGGTTTCGGACGCGTTTATGAAGACAATCAGTTGTAGCTTCCAATTGACAAGTTTAAGCAAAAGTAGCATTGAAATAAGGTGCAAATATTTTCAAGAAAAAGATTAATTAGAAGTATCAATCAAACAAGTTTCATTCGAGAGGTTGCCGACCACGTGAAAACTGTGTTTTGTCAACATTCATTGTTTCACTTTGATTTTTTTGTTTGTTTGTTTCTTATACAGAGATTTCCACTAAAACATCAGACTACTCGTTCAGTTTTCATAGTCTATATGTTTTTAAAACTTAAAATTGATATTTTCTTTTTCCCAAGAAGTAAAAAATATTACCAGAAGCTTGGCAACATTCTTGCAGTCCACTTCATTAGCAGAAAATAAACTCAGAGAATAATTGTACCATTCGATAGCTTCAAGGTAATTCTTGTCCTGAGAAAAAAAAATAGACATGTACATTCGCTGATTACGGTTATCACATTGCTATTTCTTATGGTTTGAGTTATTGTTATTTATCAGTTTGTTTGCTATTGTTTATAATTGTCAATGAGATCTTGGTCATAAAGTGTTTTCGGATGAAATTCAGATTTAAGTTTATTTCATAAGTGCTTGCAACGTTTATATTACTATAAAAAATGATTATTTTAACTGTCAGCCTCTTTTAAGAGAGGGGCAACGATTTTTTGTTCCATGAATTGTGTTCAAACAAATTTGACTGAGTTTGAAGCAAGTTTGTTACCAATGATGTTAAAAAACGGAATTTATGTAACCGCGATAGAGAAAAGCTAAATCCTTTTCCGAGCCTAGTGGCCCATGGGGCCGGCGCTTATCTCCGGTTTCTGTAGTGTTAAGCGGATGAGAGTCATTGACTCCCCCTGGATGGGATACTAATCCATCGCAGGTTAGCTCCCAGCAGAAGCTGGTACCCATTTACCGACCTTGTAAGGATGGAAAGCTGAGTAAGCTTTGGCGGAAAAGAAGGTCACACAAATGTTCAATTTTCGGAAAAGCAGAGGAATCGAACCTGGGACCTTGTGGTTGGAAGGCATAGGTCATAAAGTATTTGTTTAAACTGACTTTAGATGAAATTCAGATTTAAGTTTATTTCATAAGTGCTTGCAACGCTTATACTACTATATAAAAAAGATGATTATTTCAACTGTCAGCTTCTTTTAAGAGAGGGGCAGCAATTTTTTGTTTCATGAATTGTGAGTTTGAAGCAAGTTTGTTACCAATGACGTTAAAAAACGGAATTTATATAACCGCAGAAGAGAAGCCTGTAAAAAATTCAGGCGTCAACAGGACTGGAGCCCATGATCTCTACGATACCAAGTTCTTGCCATCTGGAGCCGGTTGTAAAAAGGTTGGATAAACTTATCCACTGGATAAGAGTTATCTACTGTACAGATTTTACCCGCTGGATAGCACTATTCACCCTTCGTACAACTGTCCCCTGAGCTTTAAAGCCACAGCTGTCACCACAACTCAGGTTATACGCTTTTAAGTGGCATAGATGAATACACTAAAATCAACATACGGACATAAACCAAAGATTGTTTCAAAAATGTCATTGCTTCTTTGTTTCTTATAGCAGGTGCCTACATAATCCCCTCTGCTACCATTTTGTTGTCTATATGCTTGATATTAGTGTTTGGTACTCACCTCAAAAGACGTAGCAGCCTTTTCCCAAATTAGTAAATGGAACCGTTTGCGCAAGTCAGCTTCCAGTGGCCTACCCGTGTTGTGATCTTAACAATAAACAATACGTTAGATATTCCGCACCAACCACAATTTGTCTCACTAAAAGTTAGTATCACTCTACTGATGGATTATTGCAAATCCTGCATTCTAATTTAATATTCTACTAGGAGTTCTCTAGTAGCCAAAAACGTGCGTTTCTCTTCAAAATAATTAGTTTCCTTAAATATTTCTTAACTTTAAAAATGGCAGTCTTTCTGAATACTCCAGCAAAAATAAAGAAAGAAAGAAAGGTTTTACGGTCTCATGGAACACTGATGCGTACACTAATACAATCGCGGGTTTCTTGGGTATGAAGGTTGATTTAGGTACGCGAAGTTTTTCAACTACTTCTTTTTATCAACTTGTTAACACCCATGGTTTGGCAAAAATGTATAAGAATATCAAAATTTCTTTCTACTATATATACAATAAAACTGGTCAGAACGTAGATAGATAATTACCAATCATAACATATCGGGATTTTAGGGAAGAGCACTGGGCCACGCCCTTTTTTGCCACGTTCAGCATTCTTGGCCGCATTTGCAGATAACCGTCCTTACAACATTTAAAACTCGTTTTCTTATTCGTAAGTAGTAGTAATGCGTTTTAACACTTTAACTATATTTTTCATATAACGGATATTGAAAGAGCCAATCTATAAATCTTAACGACATACGCATTCCAATCTTACACTTTTTTTAAAATTCCGTCCTCAAACTTAATTCCACTATTATTGCAACAAGTAAATTTTGATTTGGACACAATGCATAATACTCTGTCAAAACACTTTTCTAACTCAAAACAAGCAGAAAAATGAGGAAGAGAAATTTGATTTCTCGTAATTTAGATGTTCAAGGCAAAGCTTACCGGTTATTATTCTTTCGATTAGATCCTTGGCCTCACGGGTTTGATTGTTTTGTAACAACAATTCCTAAATAAAAATCAGTGTTAAAAATGTATTACCTATTGGTTTAACAGAGTTTCATCAACCCCCGTTTTTTCACATAACAACATGGATAGAAAACCTTAAAATGGACATAAAAACTTTTATACCAAGTTAACGTTTATCAGTTTGGCTAAATTTAAAATGGACATAAAAACTCTTTTGCCAAGTTAACGGTTACTAGTTTGGCTAAATTTTTCACAATTAAATAACAAACACAACATAGATATACTATAAACAATGAATTTGATAAAAAGGTGGATACAACGGTTGTATTTCATAAAACCTGAAGAGGGTCGGTTTTGCCAGCTGGTTAAAAAATTATATATATATATATATATATATATATATATACCTTGTGCCGACATATTTATGAATATTATAGTTTTCTATGATACGAAAATGTACGCGAACTTACGAAACGTAAGTCTGTGATATGTTTAAACCTTTGTAATCGGTACCAATAATAAATATGAGACTAAAGTATAAAAATTACAAACATTGTTATAGCAACTAAACAAAACAAAAAAAATCTCAATTTTAGCTCGACCATTTTACAAACTTACTAAGTGATGAATATGAATCTTGACAACATCTGGGGAGTTCTGAAACCTTTCTGCTAGAAGCCTTAGACAATGAAATGAAAGCTGGGCCCTAGAAATAATGAGTTAGTTTTTAACAACACTAATAATATAATGACACTAAAACAACATCAAATTATAATTTCTCGTTTTCTGATTGGTTGATGTATGCTTGTCGAAATAGGTATATGCGTACCATGGTGTGTTAAAGTGCATAACAAGACCGTTGTTTTGGATGTGTTTATTGTGCTCTAATGAAAAGCATTTTTTGATGAAGCATTTTTCCGATTCATTGAAAAGAAAACTATAAAATTTTATTCTTTTGGATGGAAATTATACATAATAAATAATAAAATAATGAATACTTTATTTAACCTCTTTACGCACAGGAAGTGGTTGCCCAATCTCCCGAGCCAGATGCTAATATTTAAGCTTTCGACGGCATAGATTTTGGAGTGAAAGTCGATTCAATGGAGGGAGGAAAATCGGAGATCCCGGAGAAGAACCCTCGGAGTCAGACTGAGATCAACAAATCTCACCCAATGTGCGAACCCCAGGATTCGACCTCAGGTCCGTAGTGGTGGGAAGCGTGTGTAATAACCAATAGGCCAACCTGACTCCCCATGAAGTATCACATCTTCGAAAAATTGTTTTTTCACATGTGGAGAGAACAAGACCGCCATATATGGTTTAGCCCATAGCTAATTAAGACCGCTCAAGGATGATGTCTGCTTAATATTGCCCAAGGTGGTGTAAAGAGCTGATGTTTCGAGCGTTAGCCCTTCGTCAGAGCAACTGTAACTTATACAACTCAAGGTTTAACTTTGCTTAATCATCGCCGTATTAGTATCGTATTAGTATAAGGAAGTGACATTGCAGGAAAAGGGAGTTTTTGCCCTAAAATAGTCGGTATTTTTATATTATATTAGAGTATTAACATTTAATTACGAATGTTCCACACGTACTTGCTGTTTTGTGTGGCCAGGTTCACGATGCTTAAACCCATGTCAACAGTCAAATCTGGGTGGCGTAGTGATTCTTCGAAAGCTTTAAAATTGAGAATTAGACAATACCATTATGATCATACTGATAGCAATAATATAAGCGATATAACCGCCCTAAAACTCAATCACAATTTTATGGTGTTGTTGCACCCACTAAAATTGCTTTGCTCCAAACAGTTGTGGCTTCATAGCTCAGGTTCTAAGTGCGCTATTCCGGTCGCAGAGTTCATGGGCTCGAATGCTTGTGACAACTTTTTTTAGGCTTCAATTTTGACGTTGCTCAAATCGCGTACATGACAGTGAAGATTGTTAACAACATCATTGTTAACTAACCGCGGTATAAATTCAGTCACAGTAGCGATATCATTGACCTTGTCGTCGTAAGCTAAAAAAATTCTTATTTTGATATGTATAGAAAACATACCAGAAAACAAGATTTAAGTGTCACGAATTACTATCATCATCAGCATCATCATTACCATCATCACCATCAGCAGCAGCAGCATCTTCCTCATTATCATAAATACTGAATATTAGGATACCAATTTTGAAATCTTTCAGGTTTAGGAATTGCTTGTCATCAAGGAATTTTTAAAAGGATTTGAAGAGTGAAATAATTGTAAATACAGTACTATGGACAACAAATGTCATGATCAATTAAAACATATGTATAGGTAATCGCATGGGGCCTAGTAAAATTAAGGATTAATTTCACGAGTGTTTTCAATTTTTTCCAAAATTGCCCGAGTCGCAGAGCGACGAGGGTAA
>JAOEHV020389647.1:0-10795 GCA_025447995.2 Isaurus tuberculatus | reverse complement strand
GGGGGGGGTAGGTTGATGCCGGTGTGGTAAAAAAGAAAAATCTCCAGATTTTAGATCTCCAGAGGTTGGCATCTCTGGAAAACTGGTCGCACACGAACAGATAGTATGTAGTTTAGTCCCAGTTAAGGAACGAATTCGTATTTCATGAGAACTTCTGAAAGCTTAAAAGTAGAGTTATCTACCAGAAGAGTGCAGATGCGTGAGAAATACTTGTGTTGGCGTGAGATTGCATCAAAATGCGTCACTCACGCTCCATGCGCGAGACTTGAGAGCTCTGAAAATATATCGTCTGTTAATCACGGCCTTTACTCGTTGTCAATATGAAAACTACATGGGCTGCTTTTGAAAATTATTTCTAGACCGAGGCGTTTAACTGGTGAATATACCATAATACAGTGCTCTATCGAAATCTAAAAATGATCATTGTATTGCGTGAGAAAAACCTTCTCCAAGCACACCTGCAACCTATACGATAGTCATACAGGTGTATTCACATTACATCGCAGTTGACCGAGCAATACAGCTAAGTGTAATGTGCAGTTGTTTTAAAGCGCGTTTTGCCTAATCGCCGAAACGAGCAATTTTTTAAAAATCTGTTCAATTGGTGTTTAAACTTACTATTGTCAAAATCGCTAATTCCATTATTGCGTTCGACGAAGAACGCATCCTAATCTTGCCGTTGCTCGCGGGCTCAGGCTTGATGCCATCCTGCGTTGAGGGATTTTGGTACGGGCGACCGACCGTCGTAAAAATGCCTCGACTTCATGCGACCGTGGTACCTTGTTGACTAATATCGATCACCTGCGTTTTTCTACGTCGTCGGTCGAACGCAGTCCCCTAATTTCCAATTATTACTAGTTTATAGTTAGCTTATAGTGCTTGCTGATTTTACAGACGTTTTTAGCATATGATTGCTCCCTCTATAGGCTCAAATCAGCCTCATCAATATCAAAATTTCATCAAGTCCAAGGGCCCTTCAGAGCTTCTTCTATACTTACATCACATTGCAGCAAGAATGTCATTTTGCAAAGGGATCCGTCACTTGAAATGGAACCTTACCCAATACCCGGATTACACTGGGTAGTGACAAGCCTCTACAACTAAGGAAAAGGGTAGATCCATACCCAACACCTGGGTTATGCTAACTCATGACCAGTCTCCCATCCTAAGAAAAGAAAAATGATGCCTTACCCAACACAAGGGTTTTACTGGGTCATAACCAGCCATCCAACCTAAGGAAAAAGAGCAGGGCTTTACCAAAATCCTGGTTTATATGATTAACTACATGGAAAATGACAGGAAAGCAAATCAGAAAAATCTTTACTTCTAAAAAAAATTAAGATAATAAAAGTAGTTCATTGTAAAAATAACTATATAATTTTGACTCCAAAAATGGAATTCATTGGAGACCAGTGAGTTTTTTTATTCATATTTTCAGCATTTATTTATATAAGTAGCCAGAAACCACCACAAGAACTGTCCGTTGATAACAAGATAACTTTTGCATTCTGATTGGTAAACTGCTTATCCCACATCAAAGAACACCTTTTTCTGCAACAAAATAAAGTTGCTTACGATTAATGATGCCTCAACTATCATCGTTATCAGGAATATAATCATTGAATGTCATCAGTAACACTACATCAACTCTAAGGTAACAATTTCGAACCCAGGCAAAACAACTCTGTTGTACTTGACTGTTTTGCAATTGAGATCTACGAATGCCAAACAGCAGCACTGCACATGACTTCTCTTAATTTTTTGCTAATCTGCACTTTTTATCTAGAAAACCTAAAAACTGAAAGTAACTGTTCCCAGGATGTTACTCATAGTTATATAATAAACCTAAATCAATGTGATAATGGTTCATTATTTTTATATTTGATATTTGTTTTTTCAATGATGTGTTTTACTGATTATTATAAAATAAACAAAATATCACTTAAGCATCTAGAGATACAAATTTCTACTTCTTGAACTGGTTTACTACTTTTAGCTCTGAAAGATCTTTAAAACCTGTATGCTTGCTCATGCAATATATATCCATCTATTTTGAATTCTGAATATTAGTCCTCCTTAATTAAAATGTTAAAAGTAAGAATCATTCGCCTAAACCAAAATTCCTTCAGAACCACACATGAGAAAGCATAAAGCTGCCTGGTCTTTACTTACCATCTTAAACGCCTGGCTTCTCTCTCAGATTCCAAGAGAGTTAGGACATCACCATCTCGCACAGGACCTTTCACATTGCGAATGATGGATCGGTTTGTGTCATCCAAGAATTCCACTCTCACCTTTATCATATAACAACAAGAACTTGCACGGTTGATTTTCTAACTAAATTTACTTGTTTCACAGCTGAAGAGCTCATGCATAAATGAGAACATTGTGAGCCCCTACTTTAACAATTTTAATAGCAACCACAAGCAATAATCAATACCCTACCACTACTGTAAATCAGGTAGCACAAACATACTGGTCAGTAAGTAGAAGCCACTAATAATGGCACTAAGGCCATGTTGATAGTGGGCATTACCCCTTACATCTACCATAAATAAAAGTGAGCCTGATGTTAGCAGCCATTTACAACGTTTCAGCATTTTTGGGCCTCGTCAGCATGCCATAGCTAACAATCAGACTCACACAGCATATATAATGGTGAACAGTAAAAGTGTAATACATGTATTGTAAGGTGAGGCTTGAATAAGAATAACAAGTCAGATAGCAAAAGCACACTAGTAAGTAACTTGCAGCCGCTAATAATGGCACTATGGCTAAGTTTGTATTGGGCATTACCAGATCCCACCAGCATACTACTCTGTTTGACTTAAGCAGGCATAATTTTAATGATTAAGGAATGCACAGTAATAAACAATTAAAGGTAACTAGGAATTCAACAGTTAAGCGAAAAAAATATATGAGAGTTATTTGCAGTTTAATAGAGAAGTCTAAATACCTGGGTACACTGCCCTTGGGATCCAGTTCTTCCAAGAACTTTGGTCACCTTGTAAAGAAAACAATTAATGGTCATCACTTGTACATCAAACTAAACTGATTTTGTTAGCTATGGCACTTACAAAAATTACAACCACATTAAATACGAATAAATACGATGTAGAGGACTAAGATCAGCATTGTAGAAAGTATTACTCCTTAAGTGTAAAATACAAACTCCAAACCAGATCTAATGTTTTATTCAATAAATCCCAAATAACCGAACAAATAAAGTATGATAAAAAATCAAACACAGCAAGAGGGTATCACATACATCGATCCTTGACAGCAAAAACCGGTATAAAATGCTCAAAGTTGAAAAGCAACGTTTAGTTACTCCCGAATCATAAAATTTTACTTAAACTTTGATAGTCTTAAACTAATTTCATGATAAATTTTTAAAAAAAAAGCACTCTTCAAAGGCATGTTACATTTTTTATCATCATGAGTCAGTCCAAATGAAACATAATTTTATAACCAAACTAACGATTGTCCCAACAAAATTAAAAGGATATCAACGAAACAAGTTTAAGTTATTGTGAATCTATCAAAATGATTCGATTAAATAACATAAACAGCAAGTATTTTAGATTACTTTCACAAGCTTTGCTGGCTTCTCCATTGCGATAAAATGGCGGACAAGAAAGAGAACTAAGACCACGTGGTTAAAACTATTCTACTCGCGTTGCACGACGGGAAGGAGAAAAGGGCCCATCTTTTTTTCTTTTTTTTTTTTTTTTTGAGGCGCTTCCTTTTTCGGAAGCAGTGTAGTGTTCTTCATGTCAACAAAAGTAAAAAAAATTATTTTGAAAATTACTTGACATTTTAACCACTACTATCAAGTTCTAGATTTTTGGAGTTGGATTTTCGATCTTGGAATAGGAATCAAAACAGCACAGGTACTCAAAAAAGTTGAAACATAATGACAAGATCCCGTGAGGGTGTTAATTGTTTATATAAAAATTTGGGTTTAAACATTATATAAACCAGAAGTTGCTCAAAATGTTTTAGATGGGAACTTAAGCATCTAAAAATTTTGTTTAAGGATTGAAACATACTATTTCGAAAGATATAAGCAAAAAGATATTCATCCGACCGTTGCTGGAGTCCTCTGGCCGTTTAATAAAATAAAAAAAAAACCTACGACCAAAAATGTTGCCGTAAGTTTGGAAGAAAACATTTATGAAAATAATTGAACACTTTTTTCACATCAAAAGTTTAGCTTAAAAGTAACAATAACTTTCTCTAATAATACAAACGTTTTTAAGAATGACATTTGCGTCTGAGAAATACAGACTTTTTACAGTGTTGGGATAATATTCTAAACAGACGGTTGTAAGTGCAACAAAAAACGCCGTGAGCAAAGAGAAGAAAACTGACTTCTGCGTGTTTTAATGTGGAAAAAACTGAGCTCGGCTAAAAGAGAAGTACTTTCACCGCCACAGAGAAAATAACTTTTAATCTTATAAGTTTTTATATTTGAAAAAGTTCAACTAGTAAGTTACTATATTAGTAATAATACAGTTAACATTCCAGTTTGTCTTATTTTGTTTTTCGAAAACTTAGTTTTTACATGTTTGCACTTCTTAAGAAAATCATTAGAAATCTTTCTCACGGAAATGAACTGTTACTCTAAGATTTGTTCATTACTGTGACTACTGTCAAAACGGTTGTGAAAAGTTGCGGTTGACTAAAGCAAAAAAAACGGAAATTCTTACAAGCAATCGGAGCTATTCTTTTCCGTTACCTTTCAGTAAAACTTAAACAGTAACATAAGACTAGACAGTAATAACCGACTGAGGATAAGCAAGTCGTTTGATTTTGGAAGTTTTCAAATGAGGAGGTAAAACAAGTTTCATTTTGAGTTAAATATTAGGTTTTAAGTAAATTGAAAAAAATAATATAATCCGCTTAATTGTGTTAAATACCGCGTGAAAACATGGAAACCAGCAACACTACGTGTCGTTGACAAGTCTGGTTCCCAGATGGTGGTATTATTTTAGTAAGTTACATTGTTAAGAAATTTTTAAGAACTTCAGAATGTTTTGGAAGATAACGCGAGTGAACACAGATTGAGCAATATAACATAGAGGAACAGGGGGCTGTTTGAAGTTCTGTGTTTTTATTGCTTATCGTCGGATGATTTAGCCGCTTCGCTTTGAGATTTTCCGACCAGAGCCGATTGCTCTTTGTTCATGTTTTTCTTTAAATTTGTTTATGCTGACACTCAGTTGTGAGAAATTGAACAATACCAAGTTGTAAAGCTACATACCACAGATATCCTTTGGGAATTTCTGCTTCCACGTGAACGAGTGGTTCCGCCAAAACGAATCGATTTCAAATTCGTGAAAGTCTTATTCGGTACTAGTACAAAACCAGAGCCATGAAAGAAGAATCAATGGAAAGCACCATGGATGAAAAGGGTAATGTTTTGAGCAACAGAACCCCCAAGTGCACAAGATGCCGCAATCATGGGATCTTATCAGACCTTCGCGGACATAAACATCAGTGTCGCTTTAGAGACTGTCAATGCACAGAATGTATGATTGTCGCCGAACGACAAAGAATTACTGCCGCTCGGATAGCGTTATACAGAACACAGAAAATAGATGAAAACGACTTGAGAACAAACGAAGATTCAGTCTCTTTCCCTGTTAATGGAAGTCCATACAGCAACGCTGGCAGTCAAGGAATAAAAAGCGAGGGGAGAGAAGGTAAGCCGGCCTTTGTACCTGCTGTTGAAAATTTTGGATTTGATAGTATTATAAAATGTTTATTTACTGGCAAAAATTTGCTGACGCTGCAATTCTAACAACGTTTTAAGTCGCGAAAATCTTTCAGTGATGATTATCTTTGTTTTACTTTACAACTGACAATTAGGATATGTTATTTATCACGAAGAGTGGCCGCCTTTCATATTTAAAAAATTTCTATTTGGCAAGTTAGTTTAGTTGAGTACATTTTTATCCTTATAGAAGAACTACTAAGTGAACGACTTTAAAAGTTTGAATTTGAGCAAGACTTAAAATAAAAGGACCAACGACTTCAGTGGTTCCTTTCAGTATTTGAGTCTCTTTTTTGTTTCCTAAAGAACCGTGTTGAATGAAACGTGTTTTAAAATTAAGTAGATCACAAAGCAGTTGTCCTTGTTCAACAGTGCTCGTTATAATGTCAACGAAATTTAGAATGATTTGTTTTGAGAGACTTAAACTTTTAACTAAATTTTTTGTCCTTACTGTTGTAACAAACCATTGCAAAATAATTCTTTCATGCCCTTTTGTTTGAAAAAACCGAAGACCAAAACAGTAGATTTGGGAATATGAAAGCATTTTCTGTTTCTAGATCGAAGATAAATTCGTAGAAAAGAAATCATTTAGAAAAAATGAAGTTATTTATGATAAAGTCAATTGTTACATAAGCCCATTGCTTTAATTTTTTCAAAACTTTTTATCGATCTGGTCATTGGTTATACAAGTAATCCTGTGTAATACTAAATTATAAAAGAGAATAAGAGACAAGGTTTTTAAAAACTTTTAAAGACCAACTAACCATGCAACCAGGGAAGTTTTTTTTATTTTGTCGACGAGAAACACAAATAGGTTCTAAATTTTTTTAAAATTGTATAAGCACATTACGTGCTCGGAAGAACAATTACATGCTTATTACACAGTTTGAATCAGGAAGCACGCGTAGGTTACTTCACTTCCTATTTAGCGAAATTTTTTGTTTTAATATTCTTGAGTGCCCAAGATAGCATTCAATATCAAGCATTGATTGCCCTGTGGAAAAATTTACTTTGATATCCAGGTCACAAAATAGACCACCACATTTACTGTAAAATTACATGTTGGTTTGCATTAAGTATTTGTTTTAAATCTCTCAAACAAACAAACGAATTCACCGCGTCACGTATACCATAACTCAGTCTTCTAAATTGTCTTGGGAAAAATTATGTGAGAATTTTTTTTTTTAAAAGAGTTTTATAAACTTTCTGGAAAACATTGGTTTAGATTTCAACGTACAAACGAAAGAAGAGAACAACTTGAACAGAGAAGAACAACTAATGAAAAAAAACTTGTAGATATTGTTCTCTTGTCTTGATTTGCTTATTGTGTTTGAAAACAAATAAAAGAACACTAGAAACTTTAATAAGCGACTCCCTGTGGAGGTTTTCACGTGGAAAATGTAATAATCTTTAAATTAACGGTTTATTAGTGTCAAAAAAATGCAGAAAAAATATAAAATACCAGTATCTTTTTCTGCCTTTTTGTTTCTTAAGATTGAGAAGTATTCAATAATTAGCGTCCTCTGAGAGGCATTGTTAGTTCTGCTATCAAGGGTACTTTAACACGAAAATACCGCTTTGTGAAACAAAAGAATGTCGCATTTCAGAAGGCATTGCAAGGATAAATTACGGTAATATTGTCATAACAGTCATTTAAAACAAAACCCTTTTGTTTGAAACAATAATCGCTCAGTTCAGAGTTTCAAAGCTTACTGTTAACTAACCAATAGCATCTTAATTAATCAAGGGTTAACATTCAATCCGCAGTTATTGTTCCTCTTTCATTGAAATTTTTAAATTTCCGCTTTTACAAATATTTACTTATCTTTTCAGACTACATTTAAAACATGTGGAAATATAAACGTTTTCCTAACGGCTAAAATATCCGAACTTTAATAGTTTGCTATTATTTTCCCAACTGACAACAAAATGATCCATGACATTGTAAGCAAAATAAGCATGTCACTGTGCCATAGTTTTTTTGATACGGTGTCGGATCATGCATTTTTTTGTTTTTATCTTTCTTTCACGAGAGTGAAACATGTACGCGGAATGTCAGATTGTTTAATACGCATGCGTGTTTGAACCGAGTATCGTTTTGTTGGGTTCTAGATCAGTTTGTAGTTGTGACTGTAACTGAATGTTTCGAATTTCCTTTATGTTAGAATTCTAAAAGAAATAATTATAAAAAAAGAATGAAAATAATGAACAGACTCTCATGAACAATAACAATCAAGAAATATCCATACCGTTTACAAATATCATTTCGGGAGGAGTTTAGCTGACTAACTCCTGACCATATATTCACACGTGCACTCATCAATCTATCCATTTACCCACCAATCTATCCATATGCTCATTCATCTCTTCACACGCCCATTTATCTCTCCAACCTCCCATCTACCATGTTTATTGTTCTACTCGACCCCCCCCCCCATCTCTCCACCCTCCCATCCGCCATGTTTGTTTTACTCGCCCATCCATCTAGCTACTCGCCCGGGCTATTATTGTCTTTCTGGTAAATGTTTTGTAATGGTTTGCTATACTTGTAAATTATTTTAGGTTATGGTAAGAGGAAGTATCCAGGTTCATCCGATGTATCCTCAGAAGGAAGTGAAGGAGACAGCAATGGAGGTAGTGACGACAAAAACATACAAATTAGCTCAGCGCTATCTTTACGTGACAGCACTGTAAATAGCGTGACTTGTGCACCTTCGTCACTTGATATCCTGTCACGTGCTTTCCCTCGTCACTCTCCAGTAATCCTTGAATTGGTACTTAAGGGTTGTAACGGAAACGTTGTTCACGCCATTGAAGTTGTCACGCAATGCTCGATCACGGCCTCACCTCGTGCGGCGTCACCTCTCACGCTTCCAAACATGACTCACCAACAGTTTCCTGAGAGTAGTTCCCAGATCCCAATAGTTTCTCAAGCAAACCCGATGCCGTACTCGAATCCTATGGTAAGATTTAACCTGCTTAATGGCCAGTACAGATTGATGCCTCCCATGATTCCTTTCATGATGCAAGGATCAGCCAATGGCTGGGGATATCCTATGCCATTTCAAATGCCTGGTTCCAGTCAACTGCAGTCGAACGGGTTCCGGACTACCGAGGAAGAAAGCAGTAATAACGGAACAGAAGATAAACCCACGGATAAAATGGATTCTGATCGTGCTGAAGCTGACGAAGTGTCAAACCGTGTGCCCAATCACGTGGTTAATCACGTGTCCAGCGGTATGCCCAAATGTAAAGACTGTGGAAAGCCAATTAACTTTAGTGAGAGATTCTGTAAAAACTGCTCAACGACGTCTCAATGAACCGACATTCATATCACGACCATTCGCAGATACAAAAATTTATCCATTTTCTATTTTACGTAGGGTAATACGCAATATGACGCACCTTAATATTTTTTCTATACATTATACCTTTCCGTACTCAATCGAAAAATGAAACGAGTTTTGATATCTTTTTATAGGAAAGAAGTAACTTAAAATTTTTTTTTGTTAGCATAGGCCAACACTTGTTCATATGTAGCGCAACATTTTTGCATCATCATGTGAGTTGGAACAAAAATATGTTCATCTTAAATGTTTTAAAAATTTAATTGTGCACCCAAAAAAGGAAAAAAAAACATTTGTTTGCTAGGGTTATTATTTAAGAATTTAAGAATAGAAAAGTTTTATATTTTATTTATTATATAGCTAGTTTTAATTTTACTATTTGCAATATGCTTTTAAAACTCATTACGTTTGTAATAAAATTATTTCCGCGAATATGGAGTAAGAAGTGTTTGAAAGGATCTGGTGACTATTGCCGAGTTTAAAACCACCTCGATCGGACACTTTCCGTTTCTGTCTAATGTACGAATATATTATGCAGAACGACCCTGTTGGAATTAGATTGATAATGAAAAACTTGTGCTTTTTAAAACCAGTTGTGTGTTTCTGTGATAGTTGCTTCCGAAGTTTTTCCAGTTTCTAAGTATTGGTGTTACTGCCAAGGGCAGAGCATCTGTCTTCTGTCTGTTGGCTTTCCCGGTGGAGAAAGTGCATTATGGACGGGGAAGAGTTGTTTGTTAAAGAAGATTGCTTACCAGTATATAATAATATTAATAGTAAGATTTGAATTTTCATAACTTTAAATCAATGTCCAAGCACATGTTTTGATGCTAGACTTGATCATATTGAAGAAGTAAGAACATTTTCAAATCTTTCACCTGCTATTTATTGGAACAAAGTATTCTATTTTTATTTCACGGCTAATTTCTGTTCAACAGTTTTAAGGTTGAAGCCAACTCTTCATCAGAAAAGGATGTTTTTGAATACTAATATGGTCAAGGTATAAGGGGAAAATAACTGAAAGTAGATAGATATAAGAAAGAGATTTTTTGCAAAAGCTTCCTATTGAAAATAAAAGTTACAGTTCAAACGACTCAGTTGTCATGGGTGCTACGTTATACTTATATACCTCATAAAGTCCGTTATAACATACAAAAAAAGTTATAGAACATGTTTTACAAGAACAGAAGTTTCTTTAAGAACTGAAATCTCATCACTTCAATGCCATTTAATATTTTATTTGTTTAATTTTCTTGAAAAAGAAATCAAATTATTTTTTTTACCATTAAAAGTATAAAACTTAAAGTGTTAACATTAATTTTGGAAAAAAGTTATTCTTTTTTACGACAAATAAAGTATAGTAGAAAAAACATTGCTGGTGAATAGTTCATCATAGAAATAACCACAGCTAAATAATTGTCTGAAAACTAATAGTCCTCAGTTTTTCGTATTTTATAACATGTGACCCCTAACTCCTAAGAGCCTATTGTTGCACATCGAACGATTTAGTTTATCTCGATTGATTGCGTTAATGTGTAAAATAACTGATAGAGAGCAGGCGCGTACGCAGGGGGGTGCACCCCCCCCCCACCTGAAAAAAGGTCCGCTCAGTCAGATCAGATACGGCAAGATAAGAACAATCAAAAAGGGATGAAATAAAAGAAAGAAAATG
>JAOEHV020389536.1:0-10798 GCA_025447995.2 Isaurus tuberculatus | reverse complement strand
CGCTTAACACTACAGAAACCGGAGATAAGCGCCGGCTCCATGGGCCACTAGGCTCGTAAAGGATTTAGCTAGCTTTAGTAACTTGGTTTTAGTGCCAGTCTCTACTCTTGATTGTTACAATAGGCAAGAATGAGTAAAGGGACTGGTACTGCAACCAAGTTACGTCACATTCAAGATGGCCGCGCGCACACAAAACTCACTTTGAGGTCTTTGCAGTCATTCTTTAGTTTTCAAGGTTAAAAAAAAGAATGAAGAATTACTTAAAATATATGTTTCAGTTTTGTTATTGGTATTTTTCATAGCTGACTTTTTCTATCGTTCTTTACCGATAGCCATGTCACGCACCAGACGTCTTGGTTACATCCAGTCACGCGAGTCCAACAATTACCCGCCATTACGGAAGGAGAGGATTCCCCTCCAGAAAATTCAGTTAAAGAGACGAGAACGTGATCTTAGATATGTAACGCTACAGACGTTTTGGTTACATTCGGTTACGCAAGTCCAACATTTACCCGCCATTACAGGATAGGATTCCCTTCGATCAGTACACGAGACAAGATCGTGACCAATTAGTGATTATTGACGCAAAGTCATACCCGTCTGAACTTTAAAATTGTATTAAATTAAAATTAGCTGCAACAATGTATTGAAATTATGCATTTCATGGGACGGTCAGCTTAATCTCGATTTTAGATACAGTCAAACCTCAATTATCTGGATTCATCATAACCTTGGTAAAGACCCGGATAATCAAAAATATAAATATTAAGGATGTATTTATCCTTTAATGGCGTCGTGGTTGGCGCAGATGGTAAGATATCTGCCTTCCAACCACAAGGTCCCAGGTTCGATCTCCGGCTGTGCTGTAATTTGAACATTTGTGTGGCCTTTTTTTTTCCGGCAAAGCTTACTCAGCTTTCAATCTTTACGGGGTCGGCAAATGAGCACCAGCTTCGGCTGGGAGCTGACCCGCGATGGATTAGTGTCCCGTCAAGGGGGAGCGAGAGACTCTTAATCGCTTAACACTACAGAAACTGGAGATCAGGGCTCGTCCTTTGGGCCACCAGGCTCGTAAAAGGACTTAGTTGGTTTAGTTAGATTTATCATTTAAAAATGGGACCAGAGAAAAAGTTCGTATAATCGAGGTTCGACTGTACAAGATTACCTTAAACGACTAGAGCTGAAATAAATTTTAATTAATCGGACCATGATAACTTCAGAGTTTAAATTTAAAAGAATTAGACTAGAGAGGTCTGTGCGACCTACGTTAAGTCGTCCGAGCTCAAAGAAAAAAATGATAATTTTTTTAGAAAAATTCATTAAAGAAATGTGTCCACTTTTTTTTTCGCCTTTGTCGGAAACACTACTCGAGGAACAAATATGAAATTAGTAATTTGAGATTAAAAGTAATGAAATCAACTCATTTTAAATACACTCAAACTCAGTTTTTTTTATTGCAAAACCATTAAACAGGTTAAATAAATGACAAATTTTATAAGTTACCCCGTGCACTAGTTTGCCCATGGGATCAGCGTTTTTGAATATGACTCAATTATCTACGTGGCCTTGTTGCCTTCTCCTTTTTTTTGGGGGGGGGGTGGGGGAGGCAGTTGAGTACACGCTTTTTTTATAAGAACAACTTTATAAGATCAACGAGGTCCAGGTTGGCCGAAAATTAAGAACAATTTAAGAACAAGCTCAGGCTGAGGCTGAAAAAAAAGTGAAAATGTATCTAGTTGAAACTTTACGGAATCTTACAATTTATGTTCGCAGTGTAGTGAAAACACAAACAGAAGCACAGAAATAAAACAAATTAAGAGCAAATTGAGGCTGAATTAGCCAAAAATTGAGAACAATGAGCCTGGCAAAATTTACTGGTTCTTATAAAAAAAAGCGTGCACGTGTAATTTGAAAAAAAAACGGTTTGGAGAGGCACATTCGACTGTCGCATTAATAAAATGTTGTGCATGTGTTTGAATAAAGCAGCAGGTTCTAAGAAATATGACAAAAATTTATTCATTTTCACGCCAGCAAAGATATGTTTTTTCGAACTTGTATATTGTTGGTTCCATATACAAAGAGATATTGCATCGCTACCTGTACCTGATGCAGTATAAAGAGAAATCAGTTTATTTAATTAACTTAAACTTTTAACTTATTGGATTTCTATATCAGCTTCTTGTGTAAATAAAATATATGAATCGACCGGTGAGAAAAAAATTCCTGTTGGTACAATTTCTGTGGCAACCTGTAAATTATACAATAAAATATATCATGCGGAATTTGAGGCATTTTTATCCGTGTCCAATGGTTAGCTTAATGCTTGACTGGTTTCAGTGTAATGAACAAAAAGTTAATTTCATTCTCTGGCAAAATTGGTGAAAAGTTTGAGACCAAACGCCTTATTACCTTGTGTAGAGAGACAAAGAATTAACGGTTTAAACAAAGTTAGGAAAATCTTAATTTTTTCTTCTGATTGGTTTAAAGTGGCTCTATATAGCTTTTTTGGCCCTTATTTACCCTTTTCGCCGTAGTTGGGGAAATATAAGCTACTTCTCGACTAATTTTCAACTAGCACGTGCGAAGAAAGCGAAACGGAACTTTTAAATAGCGGAACGAAAATTTTATATATACATTAATGTAATACGCGTCGAAAAAGGAAATTGCGAATTTCTCAGAAAATTATGTACAGATTATCTTGTAGTTTTGTCAGTTGAAACTCTTTGGATGTTTACTTTGTTTCGCCCAAAACAAAGAAAATTCACCGTGTAGAAACCTAGAAACACCGTCCAGTAGTCAGGTAGCTTCGAAAAACATGCCATGCATTTCTAGCAGTAATTGCCATAGCAACAACATTTAGGTATGTGGAAATGAATAGCCACGAGACAACAATTCCACAATGTGTCTTATTACATGACGAAAAGGCGGAAAGGTAGAGTTTAAAATAATTTGTTCGTTATCAAAACTCGTTCTTCGATGTTTTCTTGCTTTTGTCGATGAAAATCTTGTCAGTCAAAATTTAGATTATTTGTACAAAATTTGCAAACAATTAAAATTGTTTGTAAGTACGAATTTATAAATGCAGGTTGCATTCAGCGAAAACGAAGTCAAATTGATGTTGTTTACAAATTTGCCGGCTTTGTCCAGCGAACGATTGAACAAAACTTTGGACAGACCACAGATTTTGCTTTTGAAATTTAGAAATAAAATTGCATCTTCAAATATAAATACGGCTTTTTACTGCTATAGAGTTGGTTCTATATTTGTTAAATTAAATCTGAGTTTAGAAAGTCAATCGAACAGTCAGTTTTTTTTTTATCGGACTAGTGCATTCTGATCTAATCTCTAAATCGATGCGAAAAAGCAAGGCAACCCAGTGTACCTTTGATTAAAAATGCGCCTTCTGAAACAAAACAAAGGAGTATCGCACAATGGTATGCATCCAGTTTGTCACACAAACTGTTTTAATTGTATTCATACTGAGACAGTTTTTAAAGTATTGTTGTCTGTATGGCGGTTATCAAAATAACCAAAATTTCTGCTCAAATGTTGTAAACCAAAGACTTTTCAAGTAATTCTTTAACCAATTGCTATTTGACAAAGATAGGTATACAACTAAAATACTTTGTTAAAAGAGCAAATTCGTACAGAACGATACTGGTGAACGAATGAAGTTCGCACATGACCATGCATTAGTTTATAATGTGGTGTGTATAATAGTTCGATGTATGCTTAATTAAATATATATAGTCTTTAAAAAAACTTCTAAATGCGTCGGCGAGTAGATACAAACTTGAAATATTAAGGGCTCACGCTCGAAACGTCAGCTTCTTTATTCTTACGGCGATGATAATTTATTTATCAACACTATTTCATGTTCGATGTATGATTCGTTCGGTAGATAACTTGTGCCATTTGCCGATGAGAGATTTTGTAGCCTTCATGTCAGTTACAGAAGATAGACGTAAGATAAACAGGAAAGAGTGAAGAAACTGCAGAAATTACTTGGTCACTATTGTTCGTTATTCTACTGCGCATGTATTTTGAAGGAACGAGGAATGCACAGTAAATATAAACAATACTGACCGGGTACTCTATACTGTAGTTTAGGCTAATATTTACTTTCAAATCTTCAACATATTCGGAAATATTGGTTATTTTGGTTTAATATTTGAAAAATAACGAGTTCAATAAGTGTTTACCGATAATGTGACCGAACTGAATTGTAGTGGAGTTGAAAGTAAATATGTTCTGCTTTATATATTATCTTCTGATTCTCCTGTTAAAGTGAATACGTATACGGAGGGGCGATTTGGGGTCTCTTTTGCAATTAATTTGATGAAAAAATCCCTATTCAATGATAAAAGTCGAACTAAATCGACTTCCCCCTCCTCCTCATTAACCCATTAACCCATTCCCCACCCCCACCCTGTGCAGTCCTCATGGAAAACATTATCTGCAATTTAGTAGTAGTTAAATGTAAAGTAACTATTCAAACTGAAATACATTGTGAATAAAAAGATACAAGTTAAGTGAAAAGAATGTTAAGATACTGCAAGAAAGATAAAATTTTATATATTACGAACTCTGTTGAACCAACAGTGCAGAAAGTTCTCGATAAATTTAACAGTTTAAGTTTGAACAGTCTGAAATGAAAAAAAAAAAAATTAAATCTTATTTTCTTGATATTAAATCTTATTTTCTTATGTACCCTACTGGAACACGAAAACAACACGTGATCAAGATCCACATCTCAACCCAGTCCAAGCCTGTAAGAAACGTGAAGTGGAAAGTGGTTTTTATTTGTTTTTTCTACTTTTAGCCAGTTATAATTTTGCAAACTTATAGGGTTGGTCCCAAATTTTTTGTTGCAAAGTTGTTGCCATATCAGTTGTGACATTTTTTCATGTACACTTTGCTATTCACTTTTATCTCCCGAAAATTTAAAAGGACTTTTCTTTGGCGACATGTACAAACCTCTTAAAATTATTTTTGCTTTTTAAGTCAAATCGAACAATTCTGACTGCAAAAAGTAAAAGAATAATTCAAAGTTTAAATTTTTGCATATTAATATTTCCAGAACGGGCAATAAATTTGCATCAAATCCAAACATTTTTAAATCAGCTTTAAACTTTTTTTGTTATATATTTTCAAAACTGATTTGATCTAAAGTTCTGTAAAATATTTTTAAGGTATTTTGTGTCGAAACAGAATTGAAAAAAAAAAAAAGAAAAAAAAGACATTAGTGCCGAGAGCGGGATTCGAACCCTAAGTTAGCAACGAACGACTTTAAATTACAATGCCTATGCTTTGCCTTTTAGGCCACGTGTACATCAATTGCTTCTTCCACATAACGTTTTAAACAAAAATTAAGGTTCTTTTTGAATACGTGACTACGTGTTATCCCCAGGTGTAACATTTGGTGCAATTTCACGAGCTATTTTCATTAGCGAAAAAACAAAATTCTTTAGTGTTTTCAATGACTGAAGAAAAGTTGTCAGAATGAATTGTTATGATTGGCTGTAGTTTTTCGTTGTATCAATTAAAAATGCGTTTTACGCGCTAAAATTTCCTAACTTTTTTCAAAAAGAAATTATCATTTTAAAGTACAATGTGTTTGAGTGAAATTGATCACCGGACTTTGAATGCTGTTCAGAAACTTTACTATATTTTCAGAATTTCAAAAAACTGAAAAGTCAACCATCTTTTTAAAAAAAACGAAGCTACATTTTTATTCGCAGTACTACAGCAAGCCTCATAACTTCGCGCGCGTTTTTTTGACTCGCTAAAAGTCAAACAATATTGACCTTGATTTCGGTTTATTCGCGGCTTTGTTGATAACACGTATTTGTAGTTTTGTAGACGTTATGTGCAATTATATTTCGACTTTAAAACAAAAGCTAGTTTCAAACTAGTTTTTTTTAACAAAAAATCTGCTTTGAAGTCTAGGTAAAATCTCATTATTTTTTTGTACTTTTGGCTGGAAAGATTAAAGCAAAATAACGCGCAAAAAAATAATTACCGATCCACCTGCGTCAGGTTTCATTTTTTAGAAGCTAGGTTTATTCTTTTGTTTCTAAGAGCTACATAATGTTGATTCAGTCAACTTGAAAAATGATAAATTACCACATATAGCCGCCTTCGTAGTTTATTTGAGTTGATGAAGTTATTTCCAAATGCCCTAGGAGGTCCGACTTGTTTTACAAAGCCATGCAGTTATCTCTTTAAATTCTAAAGCATTTTTGTCTAAGATTTCATGCAAAATTAGACCCTTCCGCTTGTGCAATATACATTCTTGCCAATTTGAATTTTCTGTCGCTCTCTCCTTTGGACCTCTGAGTTAAACTGCTATGAGAGCAATTGAGGCAACCCAATATTGAAAGTCCATCTGGTAAGATCTATGATCGCTGCTTTACGACGATATCGTTTGTTTAATCTGCTATCCTATACTTTTACTTCAGAAGCACAGATAATCAAATTTTCTAACTGATACGGTTTAAAAATGCGCTTTTGAAGTGCTATGGAATGTTCATTAAAATTTTAGCTATTTCCACGAACGAGAAATATTTCAAATATACAAAGTTTATTTTTATTACAAAATGCAGCCTTGAATATTTTAGATAAAAACAGAATTTCTACGCCTATTTTTGCATCAACCGCTTAGTGTTCAACGGCATTTCCATTACTTCTTGCAAACGCTGTTTGTTGTTGTTTTGTCGCGGAACGTGTTTGCTCTCGAGTTGTTATGCATTTTCTTGGAATGAAAAATTTACATTACATAACTAGCTGTTATGGATCGAATCGTTGGACTTTTCGTGTTCGCTTACAGTAGTAAAATCATAGAGAAATTTGTTGCGGCATAGCACAGTTTTCTACTTAGTTTGAATGTCTTTATTTTATATGTAGAAGTTTTTCTGTTTTCGTCAAACCAGAGAATGCCAATCGAAACTTTGGTAAAACGAGTGAAAGTAGGTTTTGCCACTCTAGTTTGTTTTAAGGAATCATTTGCCAGTTAAAAGAAGTTTCGTTTTTTCTAAATTCCAATTTTTGTATTTTTGCAGTATTTAATTTACTTTGTTTAAAGTTTGAAATTACAAGCTTGAGTTGAAAACCTTTTGTAAAGTCTGACTATCAGCTCCGTGTACCAAAAAAAAGTTGAAAATTAATTTTGTTTAAATTTTGTTTATGCGCAAGCTCGACGTTAACATATTTAATTATTCTAATATTGCATTTACTGCTTGGGCCAAAATTAAAACTTCTATTCCTTTTATTTTTCTTTCATTCAGGCAAATATTTTGTATAGAGACAAAAGTAGTTTCTAGACAAACCAGACAACATTTTCTAGGTAACTTGTAATGTTTATTTTGCATGCTTTTTGCAATAAAATAGTAGTTTATAATGTTTGTTTTATACTTGTGATTTAAAGCATTCTAAATATGGGATATACTTGGATTTTAAACATTGTACGCCTTGTCTGAGCATGTGTAATTGAGCTGCTGTACTACCTCAGAGCAAAACAAAAGTTTGAAAATATTTCTCAACATTTTCGTTTGTACGCAAGTTCACATGCTAAAACAAGTTCAGCGCTTTTAGACATCCTAGTAGATCCCACATCTAGACTATGTCAAATAGTTATGACTAGAAAGTTATGGTCGAAAGTTGGTTGGGGGTGGAGCAGGCGTCTACGCCACGCCGAGCTATAGACTGTCTTAACGGGAAGCCCGTACCGCTCCCCCCTTTGAAGTTGTGAAACTATTGTTCTATGTCTATTATCTTACAGAATACCATAAATAAATTTATTTCTATTAAATATTCTGGTTTTTCAGAGCAAGATAAAAGTTTGAAAATTTATCTAAGTCCATATTTTCGCTTGTGCGCAAGTGCACATGCTAAAACAGGTTCAACGCTTTTAGACGTCCTAGTAGATCCCACATCATAGACTATGTCAAATAGTTAATAAAGTGATACATGTACTCTTTAAAGAAATATCAAAAAATGTCAAATGTTTTCAAAAAAACACAAACGTTTTCGGGTTTAAGACCCTTCTTCAGTGTGAAGAAAACCGTTGTACAATATTACTCAATAACTGTGGTCGGACAGCTGTCTATTAGCCTCTTCATTGTAAAGGGTGCGTGACCAAACGACAACGGCTCCACTTTTATCAGATGGCTTTATAACCACGTCTCTGCGTCGTCTAATATTACGTAAGGCTATTATCTCAGATTGCGACATATTGTTTGCATACCCGTGTGCGACTGATCTTTTGAAGTCCAGTGAGTTGACAAACCTACGACAGCGGTCAGTGTAATGATCAACTGCGGAGAATGAGTTAATTTAGATATCATAGCATTTGTTTTCTCAAAAGGGTCATGGATGTTACTACGTTCATCACCCGTTGCATCGTTCGCTTCTCCGTGAAAGTGAGCCTTGAGTCGCAAGCGGCGGTAGTATCTCTCAAAATCAGCCTTCAATTGATATTCATTAACATTGCTGTTACAAGGGAAAAACGTTATACATTTGCTAAGAACCACTTTTTCCGTTTCTGTGAGTGGGAGGTCTTCAGGGATTGATCGACAATGATCTTGCTTGTTTTTTGATGACCATGCGTAGTAAAACTGTTTAAAATGCGAACTCACTACAAAGAGAAGATAACTTCCTGTTCTTGAACGACTTCATTTCTGAATGCACGCGTGAGTTTAGTACTGATATTATTCTTATCGTTATTTTGTAATTAGATGTTGGGCAACTGTTGTATAAGCAATCAGAAAAATGTTTTAGGTGGCCGGAAATGTGTCTTTTTTGTTTTCAGGTTCTGGATCGTGGTCTGCATAAGACGCCGGGAGCATGAGTTGGTGATTCTGCTCAAACTCTTATTATTGTAGCTTTCTCTCGCAAAATGGAACTTCATTCTGAAACCTTTCGAAATCAATCTTTTACGTAAACAACGACCAATAAACACGATGTGGTTAGAAACTTTAATCTTCTTAAAAGTGTTTTCCAGCTGCGAAGGATTCATGAGAATGGCAGAGAAAACTTTGTTCAAGGTTACTGCGTATCTCAGTAACGGTTTTCCTTACGTCAGACATCGAGAAAATTGTTAAAAACGCACTAAATAAATCCTAAATGCATTTTAAACAGAATGACCGTCTGCGATGCGTGACACGTCTACTTAAATAGCTAATAAAGTGATACTCGTAAAACAAATATCAAAACGTGTCAAACGTTATCAAAAAAACACAAACGCCTCCGAATTATGACCCTTCTTCATTGTGAGGAAAACCTTTATACGATACTAAAAATATTAAAAATACTATATTATAAAAAACTTTTAACCTAAAAAGACGTAACTTAACCTTTTCCCTAAAAAAATGACCCGAAATCCGACCAAAACCATCAACTAACACTTTACTGTTTACATAAAAAAAAACCCCGAAATCCGACCCAAATCAAGGACTAACCATTACCTCATAAATGACACAAAATCCGACCAAAACCATGGAATAACCTATATTACCTCAAAAATCTGACCAAAAAAAAATATTTGACCCCCTCACCTCCCAAATCACCCAAAATCCGACCAAAACCATGGACTAACCCCTTACCACAAAAATCCGACCAAAAAAAAAGTTGACCCCTCACCTCCAAAATGACCCAAAATCCGACCAAAACCATGGACTAACCCCTTACCACAAAAATCCGACCAAAAGAAAAGTTGACCCCTCACCTCCAGAATGACCCAAAATCCGACCAAAACCATGGGTTAACCCCTTAGCTCAAAAATCCGACCAAAAAAAAAGTTGACCCCTCACATCGAAAATGACCCTAAATCCGACCAAAACCATGGGTTAACCCCTTACCTCAAAAATCCGACCAAAAAAAAAGTTGACCCCTCACCTCCAAAATGACCCAATATCCGACCAAAACCATGGAGTTACCCTTTAGCTGAAAATTCCGACCAAAAAAAAAAAAAAAAGTTAACGCCTCACCTCCAAAATGACCCAAAATCCGACCAAAACCATGGGTTAACCCCTTACCTCAAAAATCCGACCAAAAAAAAAAATTGACCCCTCACCTTCAAAATGACCCAAAATCCGACCAAAATCATGGGCTAACCCCTTTTCTCAAAAATCCGACCAAAAAAAAAAGTTGACCCTCCAAAATGACCGAAAATCCGAGCACAACCAAGGACTAACTCCTTACCTCAAAAATCCAACCAAAAAAAAAAGTTGACCCTCCACCTCCAAAATAACCCAAAATCCGACCACAACCATGGACTAACCCCTTAGCTCAAAAATCCGACCAAAAAAAAAAAAGTTGACCCCTCACATCGAAAATGACCCAAAATCCGACCAAAACCATGGGTTAACCCCTTACCTCAAAAATCCGACCAAAAAAAAAGGTGACCCCTCACCTCCAAAATGACCCAAAATCCGACGAAAACCATGGTTAACCCCTTACCTCAAAAATCCGACCAAAAAAAAAAGTTGACCCCTCACCTCCAAAATCCGATTGCTGCATGATAGCGTTCAAAAATAAAATTTCTCATACGTTTTCTTATTATTCGCTCGAGATCATGAAACAAGGAACACAAATACGCAGACTCACAAAGTCTGGGCTTCCTGTGATAAAAGATATTGGAAATCGTGACTTTTAAACGCCAATAAATGGTACAATACCGAATAAAATAAACAAGTAATTCAAAATCTATCAAGTCAAATCTTGTTTGTGTCTTGTTTCGCCCGGCATCTGCAATCGGTGATCTTCAATTTCTTATGCGAGGGGGGGGGGGGGGGGGGGG
>JAOEHV020389426.1:0-10799 GCA_025447995.2 Isaurus tuberculatus | reverse complement strand
GGAAGTAACCAAATAACAGTATAACCGAAAGTAACCGAGTATATCACTTTTCAAGATATCCATTAATTACTTAACCGGCCATTCTGTATAATAAAAAGCTCACTAATGCGAAGGAACCAAATTGTAATGACATTGTTAACTTGATGGTGGAAAAAGAAATATAACTGCATGATACACAGCTCGTTTCTTTTAGCTTAATTATACTAACATAATAGTATATATTCAACGTTTTATGAATTTTCTCTACATTTGTTTCAATTTATTTTTCGTTTGCTATTAAAGTGTGTCACAAAAAAGTGTGTTGATGATGCTAATAAGTACTTTGTATAAATATAATTTCAACATGTCGCTACGTACGAATTTTTTTTTGCCAACTTACGCATGTTTTCAAATTTTAATTTGCTGAGGTTGTTGAATATTTCAAAGAAAACGTTTTTTGAGCATTTAATTTTAGTTTGACAAGGCTTGCATGTATTTTTCGTTTCTCCAAACAATATATTTTAAATGGATACCATCTGCAGGATTAATCGCAAAGCCATTCAGTGATTTTACCTTTAATATTTAGCCATTCACAATTCTAAGATGATGCACTTTAGATGCTGGAACGACTCGGAAAGTTTCATCCTATAGAGCAAAGATGGATCCACGACACGCTATAGACACATTAGCCTTGATCTAATGAGCTAAAGCAACAATATATCTTTTTTATAAAAACGAGATAGTACAGTCCATCCTTTGAAATATTTGTCAATATATGTTTTAATTTTTGTTTATCACAGCTTTTCACAAAATAAGTAGTTTAAAAAATAGAGATATTAAAAAGCCTCTATAACCAAAAAATTGATGAGCTCCGTTTTGCGTTTTTTAATTGTACTTTGCTCGGTGATTACAGAAAGTTTCCAACAAAAGAGATAAGATTAAGTTCTTTTTACCGAGGCAAAATTTAAATATATTGTATTTTTTCTTTTTTCTTTCAAACAATATATTGCAAATTGCGACCATCTGCGGGATATCTTTTTGTTTTGAAACTTTTAATATTTTGCCATTCACCAAATCTGTGAGAAAACGGTTCGGATGTCGCAAAATTTGAACGGAAAGAGTGCGTTTCTTCGAAGTGAAAGTTTCTTCCGTAGCAGGATATTATTAGACACTTACTCAACATTAACTAATGAAGACATCTCTCTTTATTTCTGATAATGATTTAATAATTAAACTGGCCATGTTTTGAGAAAAAAAGGTCTACCAACGCAAGTCGCAAATTATTAATGCTGACATTCTTTTAATTTTAAGATAACCAGTAAATATTTACTCAGGCTAGATGTTTTATTTATTTATTCATCATTTATTTATTTGCTTATTTATTTATTTAAAGGGTAAAAATGAGCATATTATTGTTACAAATGTTTTAACGTCTTTTTACTCTTTCTTATTTGCTTTCAAGAGAATGTCTGCCGTTTTTAAACTGATTATATCTCGTATCGTGCCATTTTTTTCATTCAAATTTTTTGATGATTTGAATATTTGTTTTAATAAAAAGAACTCGGCTTTATCGATATTATTTCTTATTTTAACAACTTTTTTTATCAAATTCATAGGGAGACTAAAATTACCTATTAATCTCAGCAGATTATTCTAAGTCCGCAGACTCGACACAGTATATAGAATGAAAGATTTGCAAAATAATTTAATCAAAAAGGTTTAGTTGCATAGTACAACACTTTGTCACTCTATCTCTGTATTCATGCCGTTGTTTTAAATCAAAGCAGTTGTCACCAACTAAAAGAAAAACTCATTAAAATCTTTCCCTTGTGTGTGCGGAAATTAAGAAATACAAAAGTCCATATAGATAACCAACAACTTATAATTTCCCGCACGCTTTCCGCATGCACTTTTGGAAATATATCATCATCGTCACCCGATAAACTGAGTCGTTCTTCTTTAATTTACTGGACATAAATTTTTTACAGCAGGAAAAAATGGTGCCTTTTGCAATCCGGATAACGTATACCATCTCGGTAAGTTTTTTTTTTATTTTTTTTGTCGATAACAGTAGATGTGATAGATGATTCTTATCATTGACGACGCGGCCATGAAACTAGGCTGCAAAAATTTCTTGAATTTCACAATAAATTAAAAGGGAAGATTTGATCAAAATTGAAGGCTTTTTCACAGAATGCTTAGTTGAGGCAGAAAATAGAAATAGGGCCGAAATAGGAACGAAATTGAAAATTTAAATCTCGCGTATAAAGGTGATGTTACACTACACAAAGCAATTTTTTGTGCAACTTGTCTTGCAACGCCATCGTGAGGCGAGTTGCACGAGCCAATGTAGCGTATAACACCCTGTGCAATGACTAAACATGTTGCGAGACAAGTTGCAAACATCGCTTTTGCCCAAAGTAAAATCCAGTTCTACGTTTTGCAAAGATTTCAGTTGCAAAATTCAAGTTGCAGGAGCTGGTGAAAACTGCCATGTCTAACGTCGCTATAAATTTATTAACTTGACTCCACGCCTCTTTAATTTTTCACGAAGGTTATTTTATGTTTTAGTGTAAAGCACCCTAGGGGACCTATAAGCTATTTACACTACATTACCGTAAACAATATCTTTACAGGGAGCCGGTAAAGTATTGTATTAAATTTGTTTAGAAAGTTCGAAACTTAACACGAAAGACAACTAAATCTTCAATTTACCTGCAGCATATTGCTGATAAAGGCATCCTTAATCCGCGGTTTTGTCATCTTTTATGGTTTAAATTTGTGCAGCTGCAATGTTTAAGTCAAAGTTAGGGATATTTATGATACAATATCTTCGCGCGGGGCTGAATCAAGTTAAGCAATAAGCCCTCATCATTTGTCATCCTTTTAATAAAAAAAGTATTAGATAATCTTATATATAACACAAGTTTATTTTTTTCTTTAACGAAATTCAGATTAAACGCAAATGAAATTGAAAAAGACCCTTTAAAGGAATGCGTTTCTTTCACAAACTATAGGTAACTCTTTGCTAAAACCGATTCGTTAAGCCTATTATCTACCGTTACTGTTGAAACGAAATTTAAAAATTATTATATCCGTTCAGAGGTATTCGTTGGTATTTTTAAAAGTGATTTGAACCCAAAATGCTTTTCAAAACTAAAAGCACTTTGTACGAATGAAATCTACTGAATTGCCCAGTCCCGATACCTCGTTAGCTGAGTTGGCATTGGTAACGCCACGGGGTTTGTTTAGTCAGCGCGAAGGACGCCGTTTTACACAAATCGCTCTGTGTTCATTTTGAAACTTTTCTTGTTTCAGATTTCAGTTCTCTAAAACTTTAGAATGTCTAAAACGTAGAGGAGTTTTAGTGCTTGTAGTGTCAAAAGCGTCTCCGGAAATCTTTGAGAATACTTTGGCCTAGGATATATTTGCATCGCATTTTGAGCAATTTGCGAGGGGAGTCCCAGTAATTTTGGCTCACATGGTGTTGTGGTTTGACGGTGCTTATTCGCCACGCTGACCATAGCCTCTTCGGGTTCATTGCCGTCATCCTATTCACTGTATCTCGATGGATCGATATTACCCGATTGTCGGAAGATGCAATGTTCAGAGTAGCCTCTCTTCGAGTTTCGGTTTTGCGCCTTGGCAGCGTGGAATAAACTGTCCAAAAACCTCTCGCTGGAACGTTTTCATCGTGACTAGCAGTCTCGCTTTTCTCTTCTCTATTTCTTCTATTTTTTTTTACCTTTTTGTTTTTAACCTTGCTCGATACCTGATGTTAAACTTTGGGTAACCAGTGTATCACACAAAAAAGCATCTCTGAGGAAGGGCTGATGCTTGAAATGTCTTGCTTCCTACTCTACTAACCGCGATGATAATTAAATATTTTTACCTAGAGTTACTTAAATCGCGTGTTTTACCTTCTCGCCGATGTACTTCACTATTAATACTGTTCAACAAGGATTATAGGAAAAGCTTAACGTTATTACTAGGCTAACACTGGATATAATTTTTACAGGTTTTGTCTATCTGTGTCATTGCAACGGTTAAGGGTAAGTGAATACCGTATTTGATCAAATAAGTGCCGCGGCACTCATGAAATTTTTCGCGTGCCACATGCGGTCCTTATTCGGAGGCGGCGCTTGTTCGAGAGCAGCGCTTCTTTAAAACGACGAAGCCTTTTTTATCCTGACATATATTTTTGGACTTTGCAATTTTTCTAGAACTTTTAGTTATATTACCTTTTCTCTTGCCAAAATCAGGTTCCCTCGATTGGGATTGCGGCGCTTATAAGATGGCGGCACCTATTTGGGGGCGATACTTATTCGAGTGAATACGATAATATTGAGAACATAATACACTTGGCATTTCATCTTTGCGTTTTCAAGTACGTGCATTGCTTTAATGCATCATGTGGTTAAAATAATATGTATTATGAGATTAAGGGAAATGTTATCTATCACGACTAAAGTAATAGAAAGATAATTTTTGTGTTAGTAAGTATAATGCATGTACACTATTGAGATGACTTCTTTGTTAGAAACTATTTGAGGAACTCCAATAAGGACTGCGCCAAGTGCGGATTTCGGCAACTCTTTCCAGGTCTCTTCAACGTCTGGTTGGGGAGGAAGAGGAAAAGGCCCTTGGATTGAGATTGTAAACTTTATGCAAATAAGATTGCATTATTGATTAAAGAAGAAGTCCGCTTTAATTCGTAGTTTCTTTTTTTAAAATTTATTTTCATTAAAGAGCTTGTCCGGCTCAAGTTCTGTTATCTCAAGTGTAGAAGGAAATTCTTTTTGTTGAAAATCAGGCTGTTTCGAAACGAAGTCTTTAATGAGTGCCAGAAGTGTAGTTAGCACACGAATTCTATTATCGAGCAGACATTGATATTGGTATTAAGGCAACGTTGTTAGCGTCCACTACATCCTAAAACTTCCACGAATATCGGCAACGTGAATGCAATGAGCCACGGACATTTGTTTCAGCGTCGTCAGGACTTATCAGCATTGTAGGGCCGATAAACAAGCTCTGGTTCCGACTCTAGGTAATAAAAAAAATAACAGGGTACTGCTTGTTGATTATGGCTAGTATCAAGTACTTGTAGCTACTAAGACCGATACTAAGACCGCGTTTGTAGCGAGCTTTTCCCCTAAGCCCACCACAAATATTGACAACCTAATTAAAAAGCAGCTAACCCCTTTTCGGATTTTTTGGCCATCGAAAGCTGTAGAGACACTCGTTAAAATAAAAAAAACAGTTGCAAATCGGCCGAGTTCTTGATTTTTTACGCGCCTTTGAATATCGCGCGGGTTTGATTCTCCACCGAGCAACTGAAAAAAACAAATCAGAAATCTGGGGTGGGCCCGATGTGACGTCACTCAAGGCTCTCTTCCTTTGTATTTGGTGAAATCTAGGCCTTGAGTGACGTCATCCTTGCTTTCGAACTCACTCCCCATCACACTCGGTCATTGACAATATGGCGGAAGTTTTTGGGCGAGAATGGAAATCTTTGAAAGACGATGAAAAATTAACAATTTAATGAAATTCGAAAATTTTTCCGCCAAACGTCTTAATTTATTAAGGAGTTAAAAAATAGCATAGCATTCGATATGGGGTTAGTTGCACTTTAATTTCCATCAGCCATGGACAGCTGTTTCAGCCTTTTTGGCCTCATCATCACGGTAACAGGCCCGGGTTCCCACACAAGTTAGAAAGGGATACGTTTAACGATCGCCAAAATCAAAGTCGGCCTACACCTACACTAAATACAAAATAAAATTAAAGACCTGAATTGTTCACCTACCTGGTTTTAGTCTGTATTTTATTTCTCCAGGAATCTTGTAATACTCTCTAAGCTTAAAATGTTTTTCACAAATTACTGTTGACTGTTTTACAGTAAATCCATCTTTGCCGCGTTGTCGCTTGATAAAGTTAAACCATCGATTTCTTACTGAAATTTTATTTGGAAAAGTTAAAAAATGAATCTTTGAAGGAGTTCCGTTGCTCAAATATTCAAAACTATTGCAAGCAACTGCTGCACACTGCTTCCTTCGGCTTCTTTTTTTCTTCGATGCACTTCTTTCTTCCATTTTACGTTTGTGCATAGGGTTTGTATTCGCGGTTTTGTATACAGGGAAAGCCTCGTTTTAACGTTTAAAAAGAGCCCGCAGTATTACCGTACCAACGCTTAAATTGAATTTGCACAGGGTCTTTTGGGATGCTGCCGGACTGATAAGCCAAAGTGAAAGATAGCAAATGTTTGCTATTATCTAGAACTGGCAGCCAATAATGTTTCGACGATGGCCACGTCGCTAACCCATAAATCCACCACAAATAATGAAAAGCCTGAATGCCAGCAATAAGTTTTTACTTTCTTTAATGAGTAGTTTACAAGTTAATGATAAGGCAGCCAAAGCTTACTCTTCTTTCCATCCTTACGAGGTCGGTAAATGAGGACCAGCTTCGGCTGGGAGCTAACCAGCGATGGATTAGTGTTCCGTCCAGGGGGAGTCAAGGGTCCTCACCCACTTAACAGTACAGAAATCATTTTCCTCAACTGGCTTCTTGACTAGTTTAGCTTATTAGTTATTTCAGGAAGCCAGTACCCTTATTTATACATTATCACCATTTAAAATTATCACTGTAATTTACTTTTTTAGGGTACAAATAAAGTGTTGTTGTTGTTGTTGTCGGAGATTACCGCCGGCTCCGATGGGCCACTAGGCTCGTTAAAGGATTTAGCTAGCTTATAAGTTAATGGAAGGTGACTGCAGCCTCAAAGGTGCCCTAATTTTTTTACATAATGTTACAAATTTTATCGACCGTAGGCATTTGTTTTTCTACAATGCAAATCGGCATACATATTTTAACTAAACTTTAATATAATGCTCAACAGATATTCGCCTTGGCGTGATGCTCCCCATAAAAACAGCTTATTGGCCAATTGGAAGGCGCATTGCAGCTGCAGTACCATTAGCTGTCCATGAAATCAACAGTGATACATCGTTGCTTCCTGGTTACAACCTAACTTACGATATATGGGACAGCCGTTGTGACATCGAGAGCGGACTTCGAGCTATAGATGCTTTACAAGAGCACTCTGCTTTCATTGGTCCCGGATGTTCCGTGGTTCTCCAACCCTTGGCACTGTTAACTAAAATCTGGAACAAACCGATTGTTACTTATGCTGCATCGTCTAACATATTTATGGACAAGGAGAAATATTCAAATCTAATAACAGTGACAGCTTATGCAAGAAGAAACTCCTTCTACACACCAAGATTCATACTTGAGGTGTTTAAGGCGTTTAACTGGACTATATGTGCGATAATCACTTCTAATAAACACGAATGGTTGGATATGGCCAACAAGATAAGAAACACGCTGCAATCAAATGTTAATATCAGTTTGTTTGAGAACTTTGATTATACAAGTCACCAATATGAGAGGACATTGACAAGAGGAAGAAAAGTCGCAAGAGGTAACTACAATAAAGAAAAAAAAAGACATTTACCATTCTCAGTTCCTTGTATCTTCGTGTTGAATAAAGCAGTGCAGACAGTTAAAAAGACAAAAGACGGTAAAGCAGTCAGCCAGACAAGCAGAAAGACAGACAGACAGATAGATAGATAGACAGACAGACAGACAGACATATAGACAGATAGACAGATAGACAGACAGACAGACAGACAGGCAAAAGACAGACAGACAGATAGACAGACAGACAGACAGACAGACAGACAGACAGACAGGCAAAAGACAGACAGAAGACAGACAGACAGATAGCTAGTTATTTGTAAATTGGTAGGTATTAGTAAAATGCTGTTCATATTTTCCTAAAAGACCAACATTTAACTTGATCTTTGAACCCTACTCCATTTATAGAAGGTAAAAGAACCCGGGTACATGCATTAAAACTTTATCCCTTGTCATTAATTGGTTAATGCTAATGGTTTCGTTCAACTTAGCAATAATATTTAGATATCTTGATGGTTATGAATAACAACAAAACAATTTCGTGTCAAGAAAAAAAGGGTATAAAGTTAAATATTAATGCCTTAGATAACGTCACAGGAAATTATTCACAAGTTTTTATATAATAATTTGTAATTCCTTTAATTACTTTCTAGTGTTCCTGGTTTTGTGTTATATTGCACAAGTTACTAAAATCATGAAAGCTGCCAAGACATTAGGAATGTTGAACGGAGAGTTTGCCTTCCTAACTTTGGACCTCACAACAGATGTATTCTACTCAGAAAAAAGATGGGTTGGTAACACGGATGGGGAAACCGCTGATTTCTCGCAGGACCTAAATGGAATTGTCGATCTCAGTGTTCACAGACCAGTTTTAACGGAAGAATTTAGACGCAGATATAAGGAGATGGAATCAAAGCTGCCTTCGAGTCTTAGAGCGCTTGTCGATGGTGAAGTGAGTTGTTCAGTCACACATAGCATTTTTTGTAAAATAGTTTGAGTAATGTCCATGCATATCTTTTCAAAATAAGAACCTGCAGTCTCGCATTTGTACTATCTGCTGTCGAAATCTCGAAAACACACCTCGGATTTCAAACTTCAGTGCAAACACGATAGATGAGACTAAAAATGTTCCGTTTGCAACTGGGTATTGACATTATAATAAAAACTTATATAAATAAAATAACTGTTTCTCCAGTTAAAAATGTTTTAAGAAATTAAATTAAAAAAATGTCCCGACATTTCGGATAAAACTTTATCCTTCGTCAGGGGAAGTGATCTATAAACAAATTATGCGAGGTTTTCATACGATAAAAGTATACGATAGATGAGATTTTTCAAAACATTTTTAAATGGTCTCTCTTACAACAGTCTCGCTTTGGAAAAGCTATGTGTGCTTGACATATGTATTTTCCCAAAAATAATAATTATCATTTACTAATTGGAAAACGCATAAGAACCTTGTCAAAGATAAATATAGGGCATTTTGGCCCATTTGTAGAAAGAAAAAATTTTCTGAAACTTCAATAAACAAAGTGTTTCCTTTAATTTTCAAGCACTTTTTTTATTTTTCCAGCCCCATTGGTACGCGGCGTTTCTGTATGACGCAATAAGGTTATACGCCATGGCACTGGATAAAACTATAAGAAATGGTGACCGATGGAATGATACCAGACTCATTGTCCAACACATGTCCAATCAATCGTTTACAGGTAAATTCGTATCTTTGTAATTTCAGTGTTGTTAGAATTCATAACTGGAAATGCAACTCATGGTCAAACGACGACGTTTAGCGAACTTACGATGATCTATAGGGTTCCGTCCTGGATGGTTTAAAGACAGAAGCTATAAAAACAAGAGTTAAGTTCCTGTTTCCTGGCTCACTAAGTTTATAAAAAGATTGAATTATGTTAATAACGATATCCATAAGTATAGCGATAATGGATAACAAGAAGGATAAGTAAAAGGACAAAGATAACGATAACAGTAAACGTAACGGTAACGATGACGATAAAAATGACGATAACAGTAAACGTAACGGTAACGATGACGATAACTTTAACGGTAATGATAACGATGACGACGACGATAACGATAACTATAACAATGACGGTAACGATAACGATAACAGTAAACGTGACGGTAACGATGACGATAACTTTAACGGTAATGATAACGATGACGACGACGATAACGATAACTATAACGATGACGGTAACGATAACGATAACAGTAAACGTGACGATAACGATGACGATAACAGTAAACGTAACGGTAACGATGACGATAACTTTAACGGTAATGATAACGATGACGAAGGCGATAATGATAACGATAACTATAACGATGACGGTAACGATAACGATAACGATAACAGTAAACGTGACGGTAACGATGACGATAACATTTAACGGTAACGTTAACGATTCATATCTCTCACAATTCCTACTACTAGTTGTTTTTTGCATGTGTGTCAACATGTTGCTCTTTGTATCGGCTTTTAAAATGCCATGAAAATGCTGGGATATTTTTAATTTTTGCTTGCGTGAGAAGAAAAAGTAGCTAGTTGGTAAGATCTCTGCTTTCCAGCCACAAGTTCCCAGGTTCGATTCTCGGCTCTAACGAAATTTGAACATTTGTGTGACCTTCTTTTCCGCAAAGGCTTACTCAGCTTTCCGTCCTTGCGAGGTCGGTAAATAAGTACCATCTTCGGCTGGGAGCTAACCTGCGATGGAATAGCGTCCCGCCCGGGGGAAGTCGAGTTCTCTCATCCGTTTAACACTAAAGAAACTGGATTTAAGCGCCAGACCCATGGGCCACTGGGCTCGTAAAAGGATTTAACTAACTGAAGACATGTTTATTTGTTTCATAAGCGAGGTCTGTGCGTTACAAAGTAGTGAGATCACAATGTTTCTTTCTCTCCTAAAGGAAAATCAGGGGATTTTCGCACAGAAAATGGCATTCGTGTTCCTGAGTTTGTTATTGGGAACATACAAAATGGAACATACAGGATCATTTGCAATCAATCCCGCGCCGTGTCCTTGTGTATAAACAGAATCACAAGACAAACATTTAAAGAGCAAATCATTTGGCCTGGGAAGATTACGAAGGTTCCTGAAAGCAATCCTGAGTGTGGGTTTGCTGGAGAAAATTGTCGGAAAAGCAAGTCAGTGGAAGAAGATGAAGGTAGTCTTCTTGATCTAATGCTAAGAGTAAATCACAGATTTATTTAGTAAGTGCGTTGGAATAAATGCTATTAATTCTTTATATTTAACTATAAAATTTAGCGATAACATGTTAATGTGACGACGTTTCGACGTCGGCTAACGTCATTTTCAAGTCAT
>JAOEHV020389315.1:0-10799 GCA_025447995.2 Isaurus tuberculatus | reverse complement strand
CTTTTCCCAGAAAAGAAGTCAGGTTTTGAAACTGATTCAGGAACTTATCATCAGCTTTGACTACACTGATTTCACTGTTTACCCATAATAATGACTAAGCATTTATTAAATGACATCCAACAACCATTGCACTCCTTGGATTCAGAGCTAAATGATGTGATTTCCTCAATAAGGAATGATGAGGTCCCTTATCTTCTTTTCTCCAAAGAGTTTTATGCAGAACACTTGTGAACACAAGATAAATAATAATTTATGGATTCTTTAGAAGATTTCTTTCATGATTACATGTTAAGATTTATCTGATTTACAACATTTTGTGTAAACTGATTATAAGAGGTCTAATTTTTCTGGTGCCCCCTTGAAATAAGGGGGTTCAAACCTTAAACTAAATTATGTTCAGACATATAAGAACACAACTAATGTAAGTGTATTATCCACCATTCAAATTCATTTTATTTCTGGCCTCTGCTACCTAAATTAAATGGAACTCTTTCTGATATTTGCTGCTCTTAAGATGGGAAGCAAGGAAGCTATCAACGCGATCCTCACACACACTGTAACTTTGAAATCCTTCAAGGACTTTGGGATTATCATGAACGTGCTGTACAAAGGAGGAATACTCTCTCTTAATAGAATCCACATCACCCTCAGGGATTCGTTTGGCATCTAATAGACAACTCAAAAGGCGTTCAAAGAGTTTAACAGATGTACTTGTTGATCCACTTATTACCCGAGGATCATGGCTTCTTAAGAAACGGACCATTAGAAAGTTAAGTGGGCATTTCTCCAGCAATTTTCCAGCCGTACTGGAAAGGAATGCTTGGGCATCAAGTTCAAAATGTTTCTTTTCTTCATTTGAAATTACTTGATCTTGCTTCAGATGATCCAGCTCTTTTCTTGTTACTATAACAATGTCAAATTCCTTGCAAGTCTTCTTGTTCTTGTCTAATGAAACATCAACTTTTGCTACTTGGGTAAAGCTGTTGGCTGATGACAAAATATTTTCCTTTATAAACCTATTCATCACTGAACGCAAAAGATATTGAAGATCAGAGGCAAGAAATGGTACCATTGGCTTTTCGGTTTGATACATCTTCAGAAATGGTCGGAAGTCTTGAGCTAGGGATATCCAAAACAGGTGTTTAGCTTTCAACAACTTGTCTTCATTGATAGATTTTTTTACAGATTGATATCCTGCATGTTCTTTTGGTTCTGTCTTGTTAAGTGCTGCCTGATTGCAGTACTCTTTGATGTACGGAAGAAGTGTGATTGACTTGTTTGCGACTGTAAGATTTTCAAGCCACCTATCAGAGATAAAGAAAGAATTAAATATATTATGTAAATAAATAAAAAATGCCAAGAAAAAAACTTACCTATGATTGCAAAATTTCGAAGGGAACATGTCCACACCAGTATATGTAACGTAGTCTTCACGTCTGGCAGGAGAATCTTTGAAAAGTTTGTATTCCTTTTTCAAGTAGTTGTCTAAGTCCCAGTTTGTTGCTTTTGCACCTGTTTGAAACCCTCATAAATAAATACATTGCAATAATTATTTGAAGTTTCGTCTTGAAATTCTGAGATCAACTGACCAAAATGCAAAACAATCTTGACTTTTAAGCAGTTGTCACTTAACACACTCGAGTTCAAGTTCGGTGTTTCTTTTCCTCGTTAGATTTGTTGTCGACTCCCGCTTAATTTCCTTGTCCATTTTGAGAAAAAACTTTTCAATTGATTTTCATTGAAAATTGGTCAATATCTTCAGTCTTTTATCCTTAAATTCCAACTTAATTTTCAACAACGAGCGCAGCTTGCTCCACCACCATCACAAAGTCAAACTTCAATTCTCATTAACTCCCTCGTTTTACCAAAATCATATGCTCAGTTAGTGTATTTTGATTGGCTATTTATTGTTCTAAAAGAAAAAAATAATGGGAACAAATCAAAGACTAGAGGGGGGAGGTGAGAAGGAAAAAAAATTGGAGCCTGCTCTGGTTGGCCGGTTTTGGCCGGTTCAGGAAAAACGGAACATTTTTTACTGGCCGTTTTTGGCCGGTTCAGGAGCCGAAGAACTTTAGGTAAAAAATTCAAGGAGTTTTTAAGGAGTTTTTTTAAATTTCTTATTTTTAAGGAGTTTTCAAGCGCCCTTAAATTTGCAAAATAAATTCAAGGAGTTTTCAAGGAGTTTAAGGAGTAGCACGAACCCTGTTATAAAAACTAGCTTATTATACCATAGTTATACAAGCATATCACACACGAAAAACAAACATTTACTGCAACGTTAACTAGGATTCATTTCTCACCATAGACTGAAATTTTTGAACCTGGCTCGCATCCACAATGTTAAGAGTCTGGAATATGTACAAGACAACAAGTTTACCGATAACTCATATCAAATCAATATCTATCTTAGTGTATCAGGGACAGAAAAATTCGTTATAATCAAAACAATTCGTTTAACTTAGCTTTTGATAAGAGTACTCGTAGTAGTAGACATCCAACTCAAAACATTTAATTGAGATGAACAACACGTGGAACTAAATAAAATGTAACAGTGAAATTATAATACTGAGAAAGAATGTCATAAAACACTTGGTAATTGGTAAACACGTGGTAATTGTGAAAATGACATTGATGATGTTGTCAGGGGGGCAAAATCCTGAGCTTAATTCATTGTCTTTAATTAACACGTGAGTCTTAAATGCAGATACTTTTTGTCCCTTTTTCGAGATAAGCTTCGCTGAAAGTATGTGCAGCACCTAATCTAGCCAAGATTTTAATGGATCACCCTACTCTACCCAAAGAAAAGTGCAATCAAGACTAGAGTAAGGACTGTAGAACTAATCCCAAATCAAGCCTTTATAACAATGTTGTTTTGGATAATGAATTTAATTAGAATGATAATGATAATTGCTGTGAAAACGAATCAGATAAGGGGCGGCTAAATAAACTAATTAAAAACGCTAGATAAAAATAAGTAGTGAAAAATAATTTCTTGAAGAGGGAGTGATGAGAGTAATCAAAATTCTTCAATATTCTGGGTTCCATAATGAGTTTTTTTTACTTTCAAAAAAGGTAAATGTGATCCTTAAAAGTATAACCAATCTGATGCATTATTACCTTTTAAAAAGGTAGTTAGTTATTGTCTCAATTACTGACCTTTCCTGTTGCTGCAACAACTTTGGCAATTTTGCTCGTAAATGATTTGTCATCATGTCCTTCGCTGTAACTGAAAATCAAATATCCGTGCTACACTCAAATAAACCTTAATTTTACTAAAACGAGCTCCGGAATATAGTTAATTGGAATAAAATATCTTAATATCGTGTATGATGATAAACATACAAATAATTATTTCAATTTTTACGCTCATTCTTTCTCTCATCTTACTTTTTACGGTTGACATCTCTCAAGTAATCGTTTTATTGCCAGTTGACCCAATAAAAAGTGGAAAAATCAACTCGTAAAATTACCTAAGACGATGATTTAATAACTCAACCATGATTGAGTAGTTTGGCCGTATTTATACCAGAAGACGGCTAAGTCGTCCAGACGACCTTAACTCTTTTAGGTAAGGTCGTCTCGTCCTTACACAAGACGGAAAGTCGTCTTGAACCCGATAAGGGCATCGATCAGATGCCCTTAATATCAGACGGCTAAGCCATCTGACGTATTTCTCGAATTTATACTACACGGCTTAGCCGTCTGAGGTTCGCTAAGGTCGTCTAGACGGCTTAGCCGTACGGCCAATCGTGCGGTTGTAACTACTCGCTGATGCACTTTGATACTTTTTTGAATCATCAGTAAAGTAACTATGTATTAAGTATAATGGATAAACATAACAACAATGAATGTTTATTGCTTTAAGGGAGTAAGAAAATCATTTAGAAGGACAGCTTCTATCTTTGTTTATTTCAATTTTATTTCATACAACTTTATACCGCAAGAAAACGGTCACTGCAACCATTAACCGTTAGGCTCCTTCTTTTTGCAACACGTTAGACTTAGCGAGTTGATTAAGTTTTTTGAGCAACAATTGATTCAATTTTTTTGATTTGCAAGGCGATCATTACATAGACCGAAAACTTTCGCAGTATTTCGTAAAATAATTCAAAACGTCTTAAAGTTTTTTAAACCTTTATTTGTTAGCAATAATTAGATTAGAGCTTATTATTGAATGCAGATGGAAATTTATTTATTAAAGAAAAAAAAGCAACTGTGCTTATTCGCGATGTTATGGCCGATAAGAAAACATCAAGTAGAACGTGCATAACCACTGGAGAGAGTTGTACTTTCGAAATAATTAAACTTCAGCTAAAGCATGGACTGAACGACACCTTTAAGGTTTAATTGAATAATTTCCGGTACTCATCGTTGATTCTACTATGAAGTGTCACTTAACAAGTTCGTTTACATTTTTTTCACATGTTAACTTACATTGTTCCTCTCTCTTGATTGAGGAGAAATATAGAGTCTTCGCTGTATAAAAAAATACAGCAAGAGATTAGTGCATAAAGAAGGAATTTTTAGTACACATTTTTATGTATCCAAGAGGTAAAGCTAGTCTGTATTTTGTTGTTTCACAAAGAATGAATTTCCGTGCTTGGATAAAAGCAAAGACACTGCTTCGAACTACACATATCCAATCATGCCATAGTCATTTACTGTGGTTCACTTTGAAGCATCGTTGATTTGAAACAACGCTGTGAATGACCTTTGTGGTTATGATACATAGTAAAAGTGAAATACTCTATATACAGTGTCCGATTTGTAGGATTTTTCTTAAATTTGCCAGCAGGACAAGATGGATTGACTTTATATTTGCCAAGGAAACATCTTGATAACTTTAGACTGTTCTTCAGTCATAATAGAGCCTCAAATAAGCCAGCAATGATTCGTTTTTTGCTGTGAGTGATAGCATGTTGCGTTTCTGTTCATTCAAACTTGGAATAGTATACAATTAGGCGATCTAAAAGTTTTTGATTTGCCAAATTGTTTTAGTACAAGTATCAAAAAAAAGAAAAAATATATATTGCCCCAATTCGGGCAAGCGTCATGCAGCAAAAGAAAAACTTCTGGTGAGCCCCATGGCAAGATTTTTCTTGCGGCACGTGGATCGGCAACAGTAAACTTCAAATCCTGATATAATATGCATGAAAAACGATGCCACTATGCAGCGATTTATACAAAACGATTATATTAAGCTTAAATATTGCGTTTAGGTTTTAGCTTAAGTATAAAATAAATTCAAATCAATAGATGTCGTCATAAAAATTTAATAACTGTTGATACTTTTCTATCTTTTATTAGCTATTTTATGATGTTAATAAAAAAAATTTAAGACGTGTTTTGGAGTAGGTAGATTTTTCCTACAAATAAAACCAACTATGCAGAAGTTATTGCCTTTGACATATCTCCAATTTGAATTTACTGAATAAGGATGTCAAAAACAATATTTTAAAAGGGCTTAGGACGTAGGAATACGGTCACACGGCTATTTGACAAGAAACGATGTATTTGACGGGGTTTTTTTGACAGTGGACTCAACCTGCAATTATCTCATTTTAATTGGCTGAAACAGTCAATGGCTCGAAGAATGATCGTGTTTATTTTTGCTGTAACTTGTTTTTCAACAATATTTTATGATTTTATCACTAGCATTTTAAAAATAATATCTAATTATTATTATCAGAGTTACTTCTCATTGAATTAACAGTTTAGGAGCTAGGAAAGATTTTTTAACAAAAAGGGTCCTCGTCAGTTATGCAGTGTCTGTATTTGGCATATTAAAGTACAAGAATTACAAGAATATGCATTAAAAATATACAAACTGTCTAAATACAATGGGACTAAAAATGGTTGACTCCCGTGGGGAAAGTGTCATTGTGTAACTGGTGTGTAGAACTATAATAGTTAAAATTTTGTGAGAATTAAGAATTGTCTTGATCCACTTTGTACAAAAATTACAAAACAAAACAAAACAAAGACGCATTTAAAAATATTGTTACTTTTTACTAATTAGTATTAGTTACCAATACTTGTGTGAGTTTGAAGTTACTGTTACTACTGCTGCAATATAATTCAACAATTAAATTAAAAACAATGTGCTGAACCAGCAGTTCTTTAAAAGGGTTGCCTTAAGCAGCACTGCAAAAACATTTATTTTCCTTTTCTCTCTGCTTTTATTAACGGTAGATGATCTCATGAAAATTGAAACTGCTACACCTCTTGCAGAGTAGCCAAACGGGATTCATTTTAATTGAACAATTAAACTGCAAACTGTTAAACAAAAATGAGAAGTAAACACTTGTTGATTATTGGCAATTATAGTATAAATCAACTCACACACTATCACGAATCCTACAATGTGATTTGCTCTGGTACTCACTAACTACTGAGCAATAGTTAATGACTAGTGAAAAACCAAGTGAAGAGATTGAAATGGAAGAGTTTTGCAGATGTCTACCGATATTAATATGTCATTTTGGTAAAAAAACGGAACTCTTTTGTATATTCAAATTGCTTCACATGACCCGAGTGACCATTACCGGTTGTCATGAGTGATGAGTTCCTTTTTGCAGCAAAAGTATTTTACAACTAAAAGTCCTGTTAAAATCACCAGGCCGTATGTGAGTGGATTTATACTAAAACAACTAGACTATCCGTTCTCAGTTTCTTTGAGTCAAATAGTCAAGTCGAAATTTGCATCTCATTGACTATCTATTGACTCATAGAAAACTCAAACTCGTAGTCTAATTGTTAAATAGTAAGAATCAATAGCTATGTTATCAGTGGTATTGGGCACAATGTTTAAATTATCTCTAAATCATGGATGTTACAGTATGTAAAAATTAATGTGTAAGGCTGATTTCCTTGTATGTACCTTGTCAAACTAGCTGTCTTGGCACCACCATTTGCATTTCCGACCTTTAAATTGAAAACCTTGGAAAACTTTAGCTCCTAATAAGGAAAAATACAAGGTCATAAAAAAGAGTGGTTACTCCACATTCCCAAGATACAAAAAAGTGATAGCCTACTGCTCTTAAGTAGAGCTAGTAACCCTTTTTATTATATGGCAGGCTCGCTGAGTGGGCAAGATGAAGCAAATTCTGTGTTCTGATTGGTTACACGAGTGAGCAAGATAGACCCATCTTGCCCACTCAACATTGCCTGTTTAGTTCCCACAAGAAAAAAAATTGTGTGGAGCATGGAGTCGCACAGTCAAAACAAAGAAAACATAGACAAGTTTCATAAATTTATTCGTTTTGAAAATTGAGCCATTTTCGTCACTTTTAACATTTCTCAAAGTATTTAAAAGAAGTCATTTCGTCCGGAGTAAAAACTTGCTTCACGGAAGTTGGTGTTGCTTCTGATTTCATTTTGACGTTTACTCATCAAACTTGTAAACCAATTAAATCAGGTTATTCTTAACCCTATCTAGCCCGGGCTTTTTTGGGCACTCTCAACCCGGGGAGAGGCTCAAACGGCCGCCCCCCCTTTCTAACCTTTTTGTTAATTAAGCTATGAGGCTGATACTTGGCAAAATTGTAAACCAAGGGATGGTCTACTGTTTAATGATGTTTTTGTAAGTTAATTAGTTATGATGTCATCATGACGTCTTCATTTGCGTTTTTTTGCCTTTTTTCATTAAAAGTTTGTATAGTGCAAAGTTTTCATTGCAAAAAGGGTTTCTTTATCACAATAATGCCTTTCATCTACAAAATGTGTTCCAGCATACGTATATTGTCAATAATTAGCATAAATGCAGCGTTATGACGTCATTGATCACTCTTTCTTTTTTACTTTATTTATGCAATCCTGGGTTTACATACTACAAGGAGATTCTGACCAATAATTTGTGTAATTTTTCAGAATAGTAAGATTTCGAGTAGATGTTTTACTTTGACATAGTGCTTTCATAAAATAGTTAATAAGTATACCAATATGACATAGGCAAAATGACGTCACATGATATGAAAATGCTGTTCGTTTAATGCATATTTCCCAGAATGCATTGCTTTTCAAAACGTATATAAATTAAACGTTTACATTGGTAAACTACCCTGCAACCATCCATTTTGGCGATATTAGTTACAAATATAATATCTTAACATCATTTCTCAGGTTGCTTCATAAAATTAGAAAAATGGAAAAAGTGTCCCTTCAAAACTTGGTTACCATAGCAACAAGCTACCAAGCTTGCTTGCAGGGTTAATTTACCATAAAATGTTGCCAATAAAATTTTAGGAAGAGTCACGAAATATTAGCTTCTAACTCCAAACAGTGTTCAAGATATGTATAAAAATGTCCTTGGGGGTGCTGATTCAGCACCCCCCCCCCCCCAAGGGCTGGATAGGGTTAAATTTGTCCACTCAAGAACAAGCACCTGCCATCAGTGATTAGTTGGCTTTTTTTCCCAATGCTCGAAAATAAACAAGTCATTTTCAGTAGTAAAGTGAAATTCTTGGGCCATATAATAAATCCTTTATTGAACAAGCTTGTTTGGTCAAGATGGCTGGATATTGGCCTTGTTCTAATAACACAAAAAAAGAACTTGGCCAATACCCAGCCATCTTGACCTCACGCTTGTTCAATAACGCATATCTCCAGTACTAAGATAATTTTATATATTAACTGAAACTGTGAATTTAATGTTTGCAAAGTTAAAACTACAGTACAATTTTTTTACTGCTGAAAATTTTTCTGGATCAGCTGACAGCAAGTATTGTCAGTTAAGACCCTAAATGAAAAAAATGAAAATTCTTAGAACCCTATTTTGAAACTTTCTACTAAAACCCTTGAATGAGACTGATTACTTACGGCTGCTCTGTCCTCAGCAAGACTGTTCCCAAGGACTGGATGGCTTAAAAGGAGAACAGAGCATCGTTCACACTTCAGCATTGTCAGGGCTCTTCTCATGATCTTGTGCACAACTCGATGCAGTGAGGTTTGTTCCTCAAAAATGTCGTGCACAAGCTCAAGAAGTGCCTGAAAAATATAATCAGAATATACAGTCATGCATATGAGTAAAGATGTAGTCAAGGCAATGTATACTGTTACATACAAAGAAGGTTAACATGTATGAGCAATGAAGTAAAGTAACGGATTAGGAACAATTGAATTTGAAAACTATGGGTATATGAAAAAAAAAGAAGGCATGAAGAGATCAGGATACAAGATCAGAAAAGGCAAGCTCTAGGGGTTTGTAGTAGGAGAAGAGAAACAAAAATCATACCCTGTTCCTGTTAAATTCAATGGCTGATAACTCAAACAGTTTTGCATTGGTTATTCCGATTCCACAGAAGGTGAGATACATGTCACACACCTGCAATAACAAGCAGAAATCACATATATAAACATTAACAGCTTTTAATTAAACGGTTATTTAACCTATACAAAGCAAATTAGCTGTGCTAGCCTAACATTATGGCTCAGGTATTTTTTTTTGTCACTTCTGAATACACTAACACACAACATTGATCAACTATTTAATTTGGTGGTTTATCACAGCTTTATATTTAGCTCAAACTGATTTTAATTCATACTCTTCAGTCAGGCAGTTTTTTTGTATAAACTAGACAGTTTAATTGCCCCCTCTATTTGCTGTAATTAAATAATGTTAACTCAAAGCAGATCACAAAAAGACTGACCCAGAAAAAAGCTTTGAACATGGCCTTTCTCCCTAATCTTCTTTAAAGTCAGTCACACACAACCTTTTTTCAACCCATTCTATTGAAGACCGCACTTTGAATTTTGGAGTATGACAAAGAGAGGCTGTCATATGTAGTCAATACAATATCTTCCCTCCCAAAGCAAATTTACTTACCATTGCCAATTGCCTAGCTGCATGAAATGTAAATGATTCAAATAAAAAACAGAACATTACCGCTTTATACCACAAAATTTATATTACTGCACTTGAAAGTTCAATAATGCTTTTCTCTTACCAGTTCATCTTCCTTAAGGAATGGAACTCCACCAGGCAACTTGTTAATAATCTGAGCCACACCAATAACCTTAACTCACAAAACATTAATTAATGATTAATATATACATAATATTAGTGATCTTGCACTCCTGGTTTTCAAAGGCAGCCCAAGCTTATACTCCTAGTGGGAAAATGCAAATTTCCAAAATGTCAAAAACAGAAATTGAATTATGTGGAAAAACATCAACACATGTTCTTCCTGACCAGTAGGTCCTGAATTTCATGGAGATTTTGAATGGTTGGTTAAGATTGTTTGAAGTGAGTCTGCCATGATAAGAACTTGGACAAAATAAATTTTGCATTGGTTTGAAAAGATGGAACAATTTTTCATGAAGTGGATAAAGAAAATATCTGGCTTTCTGCTGATTTAACTATACTTATGGTTTTCCAAGGTAAGAGAAAGATATTTGGAGGAATTTTCTTCAGGATCTTGAGGTAGAGCCTAATTTTTTCTTGCACTAAACTAGTCCTCACCTCTCCCTCATTGTTAGTGATTGGTTTGCACATTATGCTCTTAGTGTGGTATCCAGTTTGTCTATCCACATCTTGATTGAATCTGGGATCCTAGGAAGGAATTAATGATTGGATTGTTTAGAAATAGTGTATACCTAATATCATTTACTTTAAAAGGTACAAGAAATAATGGGGGAAGTTGGACAAGTGGAATATATCTCTATTGATGTTTTTTCCAAAATCATATTTCAAAACAAAAAATAGAATGAAATAGAATGCAAAAGAATATTTAACAATTATCCCTCGAGCCCGAATGGGATAGAAGCCAATAGCCCATGAGGCCGCAGGCCGAATGGACTAT
>JAOEHV020389207.1:0-10800 GCA_025447995.2 Isaurus tuberculatus | reverse complement strand
ATAGTTTTTAAAGTTATATCAGGTCAGATATATATATATTTTAACGTAATTATGAACACTGACCGCACAAATGTCAATATTTGTTACATCTTATTTGTTTAATTCACGAACGTGGAAAAATAATGCTAGTTACCACCCTCCCCAAGACAACCATTTTGCTACCTCATATAAAGTAAAGTCTTACAAAAATGAACTCTCGTCCCACACCCCTGTGGCATGTTACAGACGTATACATTAACACAAACTAATTTTAAGATCCAAAGTGTTGCGAGGTGGGAAACGATCGAAAAGGAGAAATTCCGCTGTCTTTACTGCGCATGCCCCATTTCAGTTGTTGTAACATTTAAATATTTAATTTTCAAATTACAATACCTTACAAGGAAATGTTTCTCTTAAACTGCCAATCAAGAACTGTAAGGATTGTTACTAAAAATAAGTGAATTTCTCCTTTAGTTCCAAGGAATTCTACCAATGCTTCTTTCTTTCTTACGGAACGTTAAAGTATTTGCATCAAATCACACATAATTCTATGCTTTTGGTTTTACCAGCCTATGATTGTTTCACAGATAAAGTGCGAGCTAAATGAGTATAAAGATGCTTACCTTGTAAACGTCGTATCCTCTGATGATATTATCGAATATCGAATATAGGTCGTTAAGCATCATAACAACCTAAGGATTGAACAATTCGGATCAATAATTGAATTTCAGAAACAAAGTTGTGCTAACAAGCTATAAGATAAACTTTTTAAAGATTTCGTTTAAGATAACCGTCAAAGGAATAGTTTAATTGGTTGTCAACAACTAGATGTTTAGAAATAATACAACTACTGATTTGGTATTTATATATGGGCAAGGCAAGAGCCACCAGTGCTCACCGACAGTTTAACATACACCCACTTCTGCCCAACCTGTGGAAGGGGATTCCGTGCCCGGATCGGACTCATCAGCCACCTCCGGGTACACCGCAGCAGCCAAATAACAGACTCAAATGTCATGGTCATCTTCGACTACGAAGGACGAACACCAATCCATCATCATGACATTTTAATAACTTCATTATTTTGAAAAACTGACAAAAAATCCAAAACTGAGATATCTTTTGTATTTAGCTACAGCTACGAAAAGACTTTCGTATCTTTGTATGCCCGAGAACAAATCTTCCAGAATCGAAGTAAAGAGCTATTGTGAATTAGCCCTGAAGTTTGTACTTGTTGTACTCATTTTTTAAAACAACTCGAGAAACAAAACAGTAAAGTAGGCTTTTATACTGGAGAAAAATAATACTACGGAAGCTGGAGATAACCAGCGATCTCCATGAGCCTCTAGGCTCGTTGGAGCATTAAAGCTAATTTATAGTCGCCTAAATTATTTTCACAATCAGTAATAACTGTAATAAAGCGAACCTGCATCGGTGTACTATCCGCTGAAAGACTAGTAAACCCGACAATGTCGCTGAAGTATATGGAAACCTCCCTGAAGCTTTCGGCTTCCACGGCTCGACCTTTCTTCAGTTGATCAGCAACAGGTCTGTAGGAGTAACAACATTATACTGGTTAAAATCAGCTTTTTATTGATCAAAAAATTGATCCAGACCATTGTCTCGTAAGATCCAATTTTAGGTCAATCAAAAGATTCACAGCTATGGTACACAACGAGTTAGTCACACTTGATAAAGGGCACACGAGAAATATCAAAGAGTACACAACCATTCCATACATTCAACGAAAACATGCCATCCTTCGTTCAAAGACAAGGAAACGGTGCCAATATGGAACCGTGTAAAATGAGCAATGTTAACGTTAGGTGTCGTTATGACAATAATAATGCATTAACATTTTCATAACAAACATCTACCTCTTAAAAAAGATAGTGTTATTCTGGGGCAGTGGCTGAACATCCTACTTTTGTCAAGGGTTTCAGCTAAAAAACGTTAATTATAATTTGGAGCATTGCAAGAACGTGTAGTATTTTCATACTTGTTAGGTTTGTATTACAATGTTTTGAGTCCTTGTGTACTTTACTGACACTGCTTGTCTGATGTCACATGGCTAGAGGATTTGATTTGCAAAAAAAACTGCAATTTGTGATTGTAAAATTTTAAGTTCACAACAGTTTAGTTGCACTGACATTGACTAAACGAGAAACGAATTATTTTAAAGATTTTAACAGACAATAATATAATATTAATGGTCTCCAAAATAACCTGGGCAGCATTCGATCCAACAGCGCCTCCGTTTTCTTCTTCTCCTCGATCAACTGCTCCGTCCTCTCGAGTACAACTTCCTCTAAGTTATCTGCATACTTCTCCATCATGTACACCATATTATCTACTATGTTTGTTTTACTATGAAAAAAAGAAATCAAAGTTTCCTGTTAATGAACTGGTTGACAATCGACCATGTAAAAAGATTTTTACTGTAGGGAAGATGGTATTGTGTTTGCAAATTATCAAACAAATGATAGATATGACAAAAACAAATTTTAAAAATGATTTCTAGAAAAAAAATTAAAACACGGGTTTCAGCGTCCTAGTATGGACAGACAAAGACAATTTATTTAAAATTGCTTACGCCAGAGTTAGTATACATTTCACGTTATTTAATAAATTTTAGGTTGAAATGTTCATCGCCGTAACTAGAGTATTAAGCTTTTGTTTAACTTTTTCAGTTGCTCTAATGAAGTCCTGACGTCAGCTTTCACAATGACAATGAACAAACAAGCCTAAACTAGCTTTCAAGCTACCTGCGGTCCAGTCTAGGAAATCTTAGTAATAATACGACCAGCTTCGGGCCATAAAAATGTGGTAGTAACAAAGGGGTGGTCGTATGGCGGGTTTTCACTATAGTCAGGGCAGGGGCAAGGTCAGACAAAAGTGGTTGAAGATACATAGGGTGACTAAAATGGATGATGTCATTCAATCTTTGTGGTCAACTGTTGAAGTCAAAGTCGGTATGACTCAACTGTGTAATAATGATAAATGTTTGTCAAGCGAGCCATCTAATGTTATTTTATGGCTTTCAGTCCCATTTTAAGATATTTATTTTCATTTTAAACAATCTATTTCATTTTTCCTAACTATTGTTATTCTAAGCCACCTATTCTCGTTTTAAGCCACCAATTCTACTTTAAAGCCATCTGCAATCGCTTTACGATATTAAATTTATTGTTTTCTCTATTTCCATTTGATAATGAAGCTATGATGGCGCCAAGAGGTCTCTTGCTTAAACAAATTCTATTTATTTGTGATGTACTGCCTTCTTTCAATAGTAAGTACATGAAAAGATCTCATACAGCGATACTTTAATTAAACGAAGGCCTTGCACCATTTTTTCTTCTTTTCAATAGTGTTCTGTGTACTCAAGTAATCTGTTAATTAACTAGTCATAATTGAAGCGGGTGTGGAAAGTGCACAAGGTATTACTCTCTTTAGAGACACCAACTCATCAACGTTTTCCTTTCTACAGTAATTCTAATTATTTTGATTATTTTCTCTGTACAGTCCATACATTAATCAGAAGTTATAAGAAATTATGAAATATTACAATTTATTCTAACGTTCAAGCAGTGAGTCTCTAAGAGGTCATGTGTTCTGTTGGCTCTTGAGTCACAACTTGTGCAAATGATTTTAATTGCCATTTCAAAGATGATGTTTTTGAAGCTATATTAGAGACAAACACTTTAACGATGCTTTAACTTCCTTGTATAATTACTAAAACAACAGAGATTCATTTGAATAATAACATCACCCACACATGCTTACATTCCGTTACTGCTGAGTGCTTTAAGGACAGTTTTCTTAATTTCATGGAAATCCGGCCGTTGGTCGGGTTCTTCAGCCCAGCATTGTTTCATCAGATCATGTAACTCTACAATCCCAGAGATCATATTTGGAACAATTGGTCTGTATGGCGGCATTTCACCTCCCTTCACTCTTTCAATTATTTCTGACAAACAAAATAGCAATTTCTAAATTTTCTTAAAAATACTTTCAAAAAGTTCAGATCAGCAGCGTTGGGGAGCGTTGGACTAGAAGTATGCTAATTCAAATAGGAGCAAGAGTATAACCCCCCTCCCTCCCCGTTTTTTTAAGCCTATATACATAAAGGACTTTTTTGGATACTTTTTGTCTTAATTCTCCGACGTTTTAAGACGTCGATCGCATAAAAACATTCAACTTTTGTCGTTATTTATAGAAAACATTATTTAATAATTCTATTTTCAAAGTCAAGCTAATTTTTAAATTAAAATGGTCTCAAACTGGTTCTAAAGGCCGGGCCAAGAGAATAGTTTCCATGATATACAATTACTATTTTCTTTTGTATCATTATTAACCCAAACCAAGGAGGCCAAAACAACCTACCAATATGGACGAAAAGCTTAGTATCGAAATCCTCCCCCCCCCCCCTCTCTTCTTTCTTTTCTTACGTGCTTAATATAGTAAGGGAATTGAGAATGACTGTAACAACAAAAATATTCCTTAAACAACAGCTGATAACAACAACACGACACCATTTCTAAGATATAAATCAACAAAACTGTATTACCATTTGGCTCAATGTCAGAGTTTGCACTGTAAGGTCCTTCTCTCGTGTGAAACTCCTGAAGAATAATAGCAAAGCTGTACACGTCCCCCTTTTGAGTTCCTTCCGGTGGTCGTGGATACATCCTAAGGATTTCTGGAGCGTCCCATAAAGATTCTGTAGGTAGAGCATACAATTATATTCTGTCATTCACCAATTGTAAAACGAGATCAAAACAGGATTAAAACTAGAAGACTAATACTATTCAAGAGTTCTCCATTATCTATACTTAAATGCCTCACCAAAAGTAGTTATATCCATATTCAAGGAACAGCTTTTTAAAACGCTCTTCCATTCTCATTTACCAGCTATCGCAGCAGTTCCTCTTTTAAGAAAACCAAGACAACCTCTTTAAAAGCTATTTGAGTTATTCAAGATAAGAACTGCTTTTTCAAGAAGAGCGCCCACAAAAGCCTTACTGGTTTTCGGGGACCCCTCGCCATTCCATGTAATCACATATTTTTTGTGATGCATTTGTAATCTAATGTGTTAAAGAAATAAATGAAATGGACTGAAAGTCAATATCTAAGAGGTAAAACACATTAGAAATTTCATAGCATCAAATAATAAGTTGAGGTCTCTAATACAAACTGTCTTCATGTTTTTCGCCTTCAATTAGAATAAAAGGAGCGATACCGTCTAATGTATTAAATATATATTTTTACAGTTAACAGTTTGCTTCAAACTAAAGCTGATACCCTGTAATCCAACTTCCTAAGGATGGAAAGCTGAATAAGTTTCGCCAGAAAAGAAGGTCACACAAAAGTTCAAATCTCGGCAGAGCCGAATATCGAACCTGGGACCCTGCGGGTAGAAGGCAGATATCTTACCAACCGTGCCACCCATTCCCCTTTTTACAGTTTACTGAACACTAAATTACACCAAGAGTTTTTATGGCGAGTACCTTCAACGAACACCTCGTTACGGCTGTTTCTTCTCAGAGCTTTGGAGCGAAATGTCGGAAGGCCATAATCAGTAATCTTCAGAACCCACTGACTGTCAATGAGACAGTTCGATGACTTCAAATTCCCATGGGACCTGATTTCTAAGCCATGTAGAAATACAATACCCTGGAAGATTAGAAAAAAACTATTTTAAAAGATCCTTGATAACAAAGTAACTGCTTTTATCAATTCTATGCCTATAGTAGCATTCATAATAAGCATCTGAGATAGTTAGCTTTTGACCTTGCTAGTTAACAAGATAAACTCAAAATTGTTGATCTTTTGCCAGAGTAAGTATTTTATAAAATGAAAGTATTAAATACAAAAAAACAGAAAGAAAGAAAAAAGAAAGAGAGGATGGAGAAATGGTTCAGGGGCAATAAAAAAACGAGTCGAGGCATCAATTTTTTTTTTTGGTTTCTTGCTTTTGAAGTGCCAAACAATAAATGATTCTTTATGAAATAAAGCGGATAATACTCGCGTTCTGATTGGCTGGCCTCCGTGTTCTGTTTAAGAAATAGTACATGGGTAGCGTGTGTCTATCGTTTTTTAGATGCCAATGGAAATTGGGAAAGAACAAGAGAAGTGGTTGATTAGCACGAGGTGAAGCCTTCGGCTCGTTCTCCTCCTAATACAAGTACTTATTTCGTGTAATTAGAAAAATCATAAGTGCTTCTATAATCACAAAACAAACTTTCCTTCAAAAGAAAATGTGTCATTTTGAAGGTCAGAAACTGAAAACATTTGTACGTTAATAATAAATGCGAGAAACAGACTAAGAATATATTGAAAAAAAAAAAGATTGCAATGTAGCCACTTTCTTCAAATGCAAGACTCAACAGATACAAAATAATATTTAAAATAATGGTTTTGGTCTGTGTGCTGGCGGTTAAAGAAAGTACAACTATGGGTCAATAGCTTAGGTCTACAAATTCATAATTATTTATTTACCTATTGCAGGCTAAACCTAACACTGAAAGAATACTGGCAGGGACCAAAGGACTAACATCATTGTCCACAGACGGTGTGGCGGAAGAAAGGCTGCACAAAGGTTTAGCCCTCGCCAAGACAGCTAAGAAACCCGGGGCCTCTTGCTTGGCAGTCAGAGATCTCACCAAACTGAGCCAAGCTTGCATACGTAATACGAATTTTCTTCGATATTTTCCTCACCTTAATTATGTCTACCACTAATGACGCCACAAACAGATGATCAATAGTAACATCAGGATTTTGCAACACATCCTGTAAGTAAAGAATAGTGCTTTTCGACTGAACAACGATTTATCAGATGCCTTCAAAGTTGAGCATGTAACCGCATAATAAGTAAGTATTTACTAACACTATCTATATTTTTCTTCATTGGCAGAAATCAAAGGATGCGGAAAAGATGCTCCATTTCATAAAATATCGCAAACTAAACCAGGCCTTGGTTTTAATAATTTCTAAAAATAAAACCATGTAAAATATTTTCTGTGTCAGATTTTAGTAATACCACTTACAGTGGCTCCGGCTTGTCTGCTCTAAACGTGTGAGAAAATTTTTTGTTTGTTTGTGCAATTAAAAGCAATTACAATGTTTTGGTAACAGCGAATGCACAAAACATAAGTGATTACATGAGGAGCGCTAGCATGGTTTGTTTGAGCAAAACAGACAAGAGACTTTAAACATAAAATGTACTACCAAGTAAATAAATTGAGTGGCAAGGCACCTGATGTACCACGTTGGTTTTTTCTCAGCCACTTTATTCAGCCACCTTAAGTTAATGCTCCGTTCCTCGATTCTTTAATAGGATTCGTAGAAAAGCTTACAAAACTATGGATGAGTATCATTCGTTGCTCGTCAGTTCCTCTATTTTGTTTTGAGGAAACCTGTATTAGTGAAACTTTTATTGAGAAAAAGGTGAGTAAGTTCATTCAAGTATTGTGATCGGGTGAGCAGTTGAGTCGGGTGAACGAAAGTTATGATACACATTTACTCACCTCTAAGCTTCCCCTCGAGCAGTAGTGCATTACAATGCAAACATGAGGTGCGTCTGTACACGCCCCAATAAACGGGTTCAGATTTTTATGTCCAATGTCCCTCATCTGGAGAATAAAATCATACGTAATGAATTGCGCTTATTTAAAATTAATTTTAAATATCATGAAGTGGAATATAATTCATATTGTTTAAACATCTTTAAACTAATAAATTATGCCCAAACTAGACTGACATCAGCACTTTACGAGTTTCCTGGTAAAGGCATCAAAGACTTGAAATATTCTCTCTTTAATCTCTGAAAGTTTAAAACCAAAACCCCTTTTCTACTTTTTTTTTGCTTACATACATAAATACTCGATAAATAGGATTTAAAAAATATATATATATATTGAAATGCATCACCGATTAGATAAAGCACGTGACTAAATCTAACCTCGGTTCAAATATTTAATATAATAATAACAATGATAACAATAAAAAAAAATAATTTAGTTAGTATTCACAACTTTGAAGATCACTAGGTTTTTCAGCACAAAGGATCCCATTCCCAAAGGACTTCATGCATGTGTCGTATATAAGTTTGTTGGCACGGGTTGTAATGCTATGAGACTTCCCGCCATTTTTCTACACGCGTGCAGGAGCACCTTCGCACGGATAATACTACGAGAAATGCTCGTCTGAGTGCTTTACCATCATAGATGAAGCAAGCACCAGATTTAGCCTTACGATCAAAAAACCCTCCACATAGGATGGATTAAGTCTTTGCTGAATCAACAATTGTACCACACTAATTTAAATCTCTGTCATTAATCTTTTGTTATCTGTATTTATTGTCTAAGCCATTCTTTTCTCTACTTTGTTTAATTCCAAGATCGGTATGTGTTCATTATTCAATTGTAAGATATCTGTATTTTTAAAAATATATTCGTAGATCTTAACTCACTACCATTCTGATGATAACAGTAGCTGCTGTTGAAACATGTCAAAATAGAACGAAGTGTACCATGATTGCCCTTAAATCTGTTGTATAATTTTTGCTATCTAAACCTTTTGATAATTCTTATTGGTATTATCATTGCTATTCATCATTATTTGCACTCGTATCTGTAGTCCTGATTTGTATCTGGAAGTTGTTTCATACGCAGTAATATATGGTAAAACAAAAATCACCCACTTGTTTCAGTTCCATTAGAACCTTTCTTGTAAGAGAAATACTTCGGAAGGTAAGCTTTGAAACAGTGACCCAGTTGCCCTGAAACAATAAGGGAAAGAAAAATAATTGATATTGAGCGCAAAGTGTTACCATTTGCATCTAAAGTTTACTTTTCTGAAACTAAAGTCGAGGACTATCAAAGAAAAGCCAATATCTTCTGGAAACTGTATTTCAATTACTCCAAACGTTTCGATGACAAGTATAATGAAGTTATATTTTTTTATTGGCACTTTCGCTAAATATGTATGCTAACGAACAAAATGTAAACAATGATGCCACAAAAACTTAGCGCATAGTTTAGCAGAACATCCATCAGACGTAACGAGTGTGGTAAAGCATTTATACCACTTTAAAAAGTCGGGTAAAATTTCCGTACTACCCCATACATTCATTATGAATAAAAAAAGGCACACTGAAAACTTTGACGTTATTGTTTCTTTTCTGAATAAAATGTATGCATAATGAATGTTGGGATAGTACGGAAATTTTTCCGAAAGCCGTTAACATAGAATAGATGACGTTAAAATCCCGCTTTTTAATTTGAAACTCGCTCTGAGATTTTACGATAGTCTACTAGTAGCGCGAAACAAAGGTGAGGCCATTCTTTAGAGCTTGCTTGGTGACAAATTCTTTAAGTAGCCATATATCGAACAGGAACAATATTGTTAATCCAATATCATCAAGCGAGCGATATTTTGTAAAGTACTTTTAAAATTTAGTAACTTAGCATTTCTAATCCCATTACAAACCAAGTTATGTATGTCAAGGAGGAACAAAATGTCGATAAAGACTGGCCAATATGACGGATCAAAATGGTGAACCAGTTCTGCAATTACTTTGGTTATGTATGCGCATAGACTAGGCATTAGCCTCGTTTCAGTTAGGAGGTTGTTGTTTTTGGTTCCGCAATTTTTGTGAAAGCTAGTTTGTTAGCTTAGGTTTGGTTTGCTTGGAGACCCGAATAAAGGAGCTCAAATAAGGAACATTTGTTTACATCCCTTTATGCGATCAATAAGTAGGTTTAGACTTAAAAAAATAGACATCGCGACCTCGTAGATTACTGGCCAGTTGTCTTTTCTCCCTCGGTTAGTTTTAGTCTATATAACCTTTCTAATTTGTGTGAATGTGACCTGACAACAACTCCGTGACGGTTCCGTGAAATAAAATTGAACTTTTGGACCTTAACCCACTTACCAATGGTAGAGTTCAACTCTATTGTCTCAGTCCGTTAGTAACCCCTGATTAAATTGACAACTCTACGTTTGTCCGAACAATGAAATAGCAAAATGAAGATTCGTTAAGATAGAAGAAGACACACCTTATACTGACAAACTGTTGTCGTTTTGTCACCGCAGAAACAGCCCTTGGGATCCAAATCTTGGGCGTCCTATAGTTTTAAAAGGAGGTTGGGATCAAATAGTAAATGAACAAAAAATACAGCAACATAATTTAAATATATTCAGAGTTCACAAGAAATAAAAAAATACAATAAAGAAGTACAAACCGTCGAATGGCTGCAGTGTGATTGAATAGAGTTACGTCTTTCGGGTAACTGGAGGTCACAATATCTGATATTCCACAACTGACTTTTTAGTTCTCTCTCGAGTTTGTATTGTCTAAAACAAAAATTAATTCTCTTGAACAAAGTTACCAGTAAAAACAACAAAAAGATACTTTAAAAGTCTAAAGTGAAAAGATTAATACAACTCTTATCCAAATGCAATCCCACTCCTCCTACACTTCATACTCTTTCCCACTCAAACCTCACTATTCCTCCACAGAAATATCACTATTCTTCCATTGAAACCTCACTATTCTCCCACAGAAACCTCACTATTCCTCCACAGAAACCTCACTATACCTCCACAGAAACCTCACTATTCTCCCACAGAAACCTCACTATACCTCCACAGAAACCTCACTATACTCCCACAGAAACCTCACTATACCTCCACAGAAACCTCACTATACCTCCAAAGAAACCTCACTATTCCTCCATAGAAGCCTCACTATACCTCCACAGAAACCTCACTATACTCCCACAGAAACCTCACTATACTCCCACAGAAACCTCACTATAT